>CAUYRH010167181.1:0-69094 GCA_963574655.1 Perodicticus potto | reverse complement strand
GTTATTTAGCTTCCATGTTTTTGTATGAGTATGCAGGTTCCTGTTGTTTTTGAGTTCAACTTTTATTCGATGATGGTCTGAGAAGATGCAAGGAATAATTTCTATTGTTTTAAATTTTCTGAGGTTAGACTTGTGACCTAGGTTGTGATAGATTTTGGAGTAAGTTCCGTGGGCTGATGAGAAGAATTTGTATTCAGTGTTGTTGGGATGAAATGTTCTGTAGATGTCTGTTAAATCCAGATGTTGAATGGTTAAGTTTAAATCTAAAATTTCTATGCTTAACTTCTTTTTGGAGGATGTATCTAGCACTGCTAAAGGGGTGTTAAAATCTCCAACTACTATGGAGCTGGAGGTAATCAAGTTGCTCATATCTTTTAGAGTTTCTCTTATAAATTGAGGTGCATTCTGGTTGGGTGCATAAACATTAATAGTTGAAATCTCATCATATTGAGTAGTATCTTTAACAAATATGAAGTGTCCATCCTTATCCTTCCTTATTTTGGTTGGTTTAAAGCCTATTGTATCTGCGAATAGGATTGCAGCACCTGCTTTTTTCTGCATTCCATTTGCCTGGAGTATAGATGACCATCCCTTCACCTTGAGTCTATATTTATATTTTAAGGTAAGATGAGATTCTTGTATGCAACAGATATCTGGGCTGAGTTTTTGTATTCAATCAGCTAACCTGTGCCTCTTTAGAGGACAATTTAACCCATTCACAGTAATTAGAATATTGATAAGACTTTTGAAAGTCTAGTAGACATTTTGAATCCCTTCGCAACTGTGGAATTTGATCAAAAGTTTCTGAGTGGGTTTACTTTTGTGGTGGAGGATAATGCTGGTCATTATGGAAGATAGGTCTGAGAACATCCTGGAGAGCTGGTTTAATTATGGAAAATTTCTTCAACATGTGGATGTCATTAAAGTATTTAATTTCTCCATCATAAATGAAACACAGTTTAGCTGGATACAGGATCCTGGATTGAAAGTTATTTTGTTTTAGGAGATTACAAGTCGATGACCACCCTCTTCTAGCTTGAAAGTTTTCAGCACAGAGATCTGCAATTATTCTAATGTTCTTCCCTTTGTAGGTAATGGTTTTCTTATGTGTGGCAGCTTTCAGAATTTTCTCCTTTATATTAACTTTAGTGAAATTGATTATGATGTGTCTCGGAGATGTCTTATTTGGGTTGAGTCATGCTGGAGTTATGAAACTGTGTGCTATCTGAATATCAGAATCACTTAGCATGTCTGGAACGTTCTCTTTCATAATCTTATGAAGAAGAGACTTTGTGTCTTGTGAAGCCGCCTCATTGCTTTTGGGGATCCCTATGAGGTGAATATTGGTTTTCTTAAAATTATCCTAGAGCTCTCTGAGAGAGTGATCTGTTTTTGCCTTCCATTTCTCTTCCTCTTTGGAGGGTTGGGAGAGTTTGAAAGTTTTGTCTTCCATGTCAGAAATCCTTTCTTCTGCTTGTTCCATTCTGTTACTGTATTTCTAAGATCTTTGAGGGCTGCAACTTCTTGTCTCAATGTGTCAAAATCTTTGGTCATTTTGTCTTTGAATTCGTTGAATTCTTGAGACATCATTTGGGTCATCTTTTGGATTACTGCTTGAAATTCTAATTCCATCTTTTCCTCCATTCCAATGATCTTATTTGCTATCCAGATTCTGAATTTGATTTCTGACATCTCAGCCATTTGCCTATGCAAGGGATCTTGTGCTGTGTCTGCCTTGTCATTCCTTGGAGGAGTTTATCTACTCTGATTATTCATATTGCCAGAGTTTTTATGTTGATTCCATCCCATGATAGTTTTTCACCATTGCCTCTGACCATCGTCAGAGTTGGGAAGGTGTCTCTCCAAGATTATACCCCAGCGGGATCACTCTATTGTTGCTGGAACTTTGTAGGGAGTGACCCTGTGTAGCTTCTCTGGGACTGCCCCAGCCAGGGAGTTCTGGCTATGGGAGCAGCTACGGAGTGTGGCACCCCCAGATCCAGCAGCAGGGCAGGGGATGGTACATACAGTTCTGGGAGTGCCAGGCACCTGATGATTTTGGCAAAGAGAGCCCATGGCTCCAACAGTCTCTGGCTGGGCTGAGGTCTCCATGCAGAGGCACGGAGGGCTCAAGAGGGAGGGGCCTGGTCCTACAGCTTCTGGAGTCCCTGGCCAGATGAGTATGGCCAGTGCAGAGACAGGGAGGGTATGTGAGGAAGGATGTGGGTTGTGTGGGTCCTGGAGTCCCTGGCCGGAGGCAGGATGCTGAGGCCTGGCAGGTGGTGGCTGGGGGTTTCCTGGCCAGGGGCAGGTCTACAGATGCCCTGCAGGTGCCAGGTGCAGGCCTGCACAGTCGCCGGGGGACACCCTGCATGGGGGTGGGCATGTGGAGGCCTGGTGGTCACGGGCAGAGTCCCTGGTAGAATGCGGACCTGCAGAGGCCCATCAAGCTTGGGGCTCAGGGCCCCCCAGTCACTGGGGGAGTTCCTAGCCAGGGGCGGACCTGCAGAGGCCTGGTGGTCACCAGTGTAGTCCCTGGCAGAAGTCCTGCCTGTGGAGGCTGGGCTAGCGCTGGGCACAGGGCCCTGCAGTTGCTGTGGGTGTTCCTGGCCAGGAGTGGCCCTGCTGGTGCCAGGTGCAGGTCTACCCTGTTGCCAGGTGAGTTCCTGGCCGGGAGTGGACCTGTGTTGTCAGCCAAGTCTCTGGCAGAAGGAGGACCTGCAGAGTCCCTGTGGGTGCCAGGAGCAGTCCCATGCAGTCGTCAAGGGAGTCTCTGGCTGAGCGTGAGCCTGTGGAGGCCTGGCAAGCGCCCCACAGTTGCCGTGGGAATTCCTGGCCAGGGTTGGGCCTGCAGAGCTTGGCGGTCGCCAGCAGATTTCCTGGCTGGAGGGAAGGAGGCTTGCCCCGGCCCCCTGGAGTCTTTTGCTGGTGGGGCGCTTGTTCCAGCAGGTGGGGTGGGAGGGCGCTGCTCAAGAACCTCCTTTCTCAGTCTCAGCGGTGGGTTGGCTTCTCATTCCTCAGGTAAGGGGAGAAGGGTGTATTATAAGTTCAGAATGGTGGGGAAAACTTTAGTTCAGTTTTTCTGCCTAACAAGAGAGTGTACAGAGTCACATCAGCATTGCTCTGGGGAAAGCAGACCCTACTTCCCAGCACTCTTCCGTGGGGTGAGACAAGAGGTCCACAGTTCACTGCTTCTCTGTAAAAAACCCACAGGAGAAAACAAAGAGAAAAAAGAAAGGAAACAGAAAAGGAAAAGACCCACAGCTTTCTTGGGGGAGGGGACGGACACTTTTCCTTTCAGATGATTTTGTACCTGAAGCTTGCTTTCTTGGAGCCACAGCTTGCCTCAGCAGAGATAACCTGCAGTTATCACTTCTCTCTCTTGGCTGGGCTTCCAATCTTCAGCTTAATTACGCAGTTTCTGGAGGTTATTTTTCCTTTTGGACAGGAGCCTCTTTCAGAAGCTGCTTCCAGTCGGCCATCTTGCTCCACCCCCCTCAAGCTTTGTCTTTGTCTATGTCTTCTTCAAATGTCAGACCCATGGATTGGTAAGTAGGAAGATTCTATTATTTTTCTCAGGAACCTATCGGCTCTTGTTCCTTCATTTGTCTCATGCTATTCCATGTGTCGTGACCTGGAGCTGTACTCTGCTGCTCTTCCCTGCTCCGGGAGGAGGTTTGGGCTGTGTGTTTCCTCCTGTTGTCTCTGAACCATGCAGGTGGTGGTAAGCTGGGCTGCCCTTTTTTTCAGCCACCTCTAGGCATCTGCATTATGCCAGTTCCACCACCATGTCAAGTCAGAAAAACTAGGCTAGTTAGTGCCATTTAATAGAATCCAGGGAAAAATATTATTTTAAGGAAGGAGAAATGTCAAAAGACTTGAATGACATTGAAGTAAGATGAGAATTGAAATATATTCTTTAGACTTAGTGACTTACAGTGGCTGCACTTCCTGAAGCAGGATATTATTGACTTCTGATTTCCCATAATAATTATTAATAATGCTTCCTTTTACTTTTAAAACTTGTCTTAATTTGTACAATAAATTATAGTTTGTCTTGCTTAGATGGGTTATATTGCAATTATTTAAAACTGATTTGGATGGAATATGAGGAGCACAAGCCAGGTTGTCCAAGAATGAGGTTTTAGTTGGAGATAAAAGAAGAACATAGTAATATGCAGCAAATCTGAAAAAAAGTTTAATTATAAGAGGAGGCAAAAGATAAGTGCCTAAACAGAGATGTAGACTTTAGGAAGGCCACTGATTTTGTTATTAGTGTTATGAATAGAGTTAAGTTTTTATGTTTGAAAGAGGAAGTAAGATGAGCTCCTGAGGGCAGAAGAAAGAAAGGGAGTCTTACCACATATGGAAAGACTCAAAGAGTCAGTGAATTTGGGGGTTTAATGTTAAATAGGCAGAGACGGCTTGGCACCTGTAGCTCAAGAGGCTAAGGCACCAGCCACGTATACCTGAGCTGGCAGGTTCAAACCCAGCCTGGACCAGCCAAACAACAATGATGGCTGCAACAAAAAAATGGCCGGGAGTTGTGGCGGGCACCTGTAGTCCCAGCTACTTCGGAGGCAGAGGCAGGAGACTCGCTTGAGCCCAGGAATTGGAGGTTGCTGTGAGCTGTGATGCCATGGCACTCTATCCAGGGTGACAGCTTGAGGCTCTGTCTCAAAATAAAATAAAAAAATAAAAAATAGGCAGATAAAAATGTTAGTTACCTATGTCATTCAGATCAAACAATGTGGAACGAAGAATATTTCCTCAGATTTAGCCAGGATGTTTAAATGAAAAAGTATTTGGGGATGAAATCCCAGATAGCCCAGTATTAATGTCCCTTGCTTTTCTCTCTCAGCTTATCTATTTTGCCAAGAAATCTGTTGAGATGTTACTTTTTCTTCTTTTTTCTTTTTGTTTTTGAGAAAAATAGAAACAACTCCTAGTGGTTTAATCAAAACCAAACTTATAAACATGATTTATGATGCCTCCCAGAATCTACAAAGCATTAACTCTTCAGATGCTAGGAATGTGGAGTCCCAGACAGCAAACTTCTGTGCTATTCTGCAGGTTTGAATAATGTTCCACAGAATGAAAATTTGAAAGAAGAAAGGAGACTTTACTAAGAAAGAAGTCTTTAATAAGACTTACTTTGAAAAAAATGGGCTGTGTTTAGTACGTATGTAATGAAACGTTCTTCCACTGAAAGAGTGAAAACTTCACAAAGGGATTGAGACATTGGGGCAGAAGGGAGCACCCGGTAGGGGAAGGGAAAGTGGACGCGGCTGGGGAGGGACGGCCGTCATCTGAGGCAGACGGGTTTCTTCCTGACAATAAGGAGAAATGCTAATGCAATGATGTTTACATCATGACCACGTCTGTTCAGTACGTTGTCTGTTAGTTAGTTGCCTTAAATATTTTATATCACCATTTATAATAGCAAATGGCGAGCAGTCTGCAGATTGATCTTCCCACAAAAACCACGGTATAAAAATCACTATCTCTGCTGTGCTCGAGAAAAAGAAACAGAGACTTCACAGCAGGAAACTACAGACATGTCCTGTCCCCACTGTCCTGCGTGACCCACCTGTTGTTCCTTTTTCTGAAAGGCTGTTCCTCTTCTTTCCCCTGAAGAACTTCCATTTGTTCTTCAGACTCAACTCAAATATTTCTTCCTCTGAGGAACTTTTCTTGGCTTCTACAAAGTTTAATTGTGCTCACTCTGCTCTTACACCCCCGTACAGACCTCCAGTCTGAGACTTAAGGCTGCATGAGCATTTAGATGCCTTTGCTTTCTCAGCATTGCACTGAATCTCGTTTTTTTTTTTTTTTTTTTTTTTTTTAGTGACAGTGTCACTTTATTGCCCTGGGTAGAGTGCCGTGGCATCACAGCTCACAGCAACCTCCAACTCCTGGGCTTAGGCGATTCTCTTGCCTCAGCCTCCCGAGTAGCTGGGACTACAGGCACCCACCACAATGCCCAGTTATTGTTCTGTTTTGCAGTTTGGTGAGGCTGGGTTTGAACCCGCCACCTTCGGCATATGGGGCCGGTGCCCTACTCGCTGAGCCACAGGTGCTGCCCAAGAAGCTGGTCATTTTATTGGTTATAAAGTGGGTGGAAAATTACACTTAAGCCATTTTGAGTTTTTTTTTATGATATATTATATGGTCAAAGGACCTACATATATTCAGAGAAAAAACAATCAAGGGATTTTGACAGATGAGGATGTAAGAGTTAGGCATGTTCATTCATTCAGTAATATATAGTAGAAATGTGAGCCTTTTGGAGACTGTGGCAGCCATGGTGGGGGATAGCTTGACCCTACCCCCACTCGCTTCCATCCTCCCCCATAATATCAGGACTGGGAACGTGGGCATACATTTCACAGACTTGTCCCAGTTGAATTCCATATGGATCTGCCAATTGGAGGCACCTGCAAGGAATTAAAAAGCAAAAAAGTGGACAGCTTGGGTGGTGGGAGAAGAGACAGAGCTGGCACCACAGCTCCCAGACCCCAGTGCGCTCCCAGTGCACAGAAGGTGCCGAGGGGGTGCTGAGGACGAGGGGAGCCTGAGAGGAGGTCCATGCGACTGGCAGCTAAATTCACTCCTGAAAAAGTGGAGTTGACGCAGATGCTGTTACCTGATATTAGAACTTGTGACACACCGGCCTGAAAGAAACCCCCAAGACTAGGGAAGGAGAGGGCGGAGAGCAGGGTGACCAGCGGGACCTCACCTAAGGCACACGACTGAGGTGCTGAGCGAGCCCCCAGGGACGGCTCAGCTACAACGTGCACTTGACCTGAGAGGCGAACAGTGCAGCCTTAACATACTAATCACTAATTCGTTCTGCATATTTAAAATATTGTACATTCGGTCATGAAAAACACACTATAGCAATGACTTTTACTTGTATTTAATATTTTTGAAATGGCATTTTAAAGATTCCCATTTCACTGTACATATTCATTACATTTATGATCAGAACATATTTTTTAAAAGATGCCTTCATTTCATAGTACTATTGCTTTCAATTATGTGCAAATTTTTAAGGAATTAAAGTATAAAATGTTCACTCATATTATTAATGGATGTAGTGTCCTAATCCATTTTGTCACTCGAAATCACAACACGCTTTCATAAGTAAGCTGCATATCAAGTCATGTAAGTAATACATACAAAATTATAAAATAAACTGAGATCACACGAGTTAAATACAGAAAGCACTAAATTTCTGATGACCTCCAGACATTAGAGAAACCGGACATTCAACCAAGCACAGTAATTAGAAAGTTACAGGCACAGGCGTCTAAATCCATACCGTTAAAAATCAATCACAGCAAAGGCAAGGACAAGGAAAATCTTTGTACAATGAAAAGATTTCTGAATCACAGATAATAATCAAATATTTTGAATAAAACAACATAAACAGAACAGTGCAATTTAGTAACTGAGACACTTTTTGAGAGATACTTGTTTTTAATCAAAGCAAATTTACCTGGAGAAATGATCCTTCAAATTTTAGCCCAAATTGATTTCTAGATATTTTTCTGCTCATCCCAATTCTCCATTTTGGAGGCATTATCATTATTATTATTATTATCATTATTATGCCACTGAGAAATTTCGCTCACAAAAGTTTAAAAACTTAAATGTTGCTATATTGCAGACATGATTAAAATATTAATGCAGATGCATATTAACAATCCTAGAACATATACAACTATTATCAAAATGACCTCTTGATCTTGTAGTTGTCCATAAAAGCGAATTAGCCCTTCACAGTGTTTAGAAGTTTTTTTCTTTTGTGGATACCTTTTTAATTCTATTCTCCAAGCAGTGAGTTAGAAGGTATGGGACATATTTACCACTAAACCTTTCTGTTTGAAATGTAAACACGAAATCATCTAATAGCGTCCTATCTCAGCTGCTAAACAGAATTATTTATAACATCTTCAGAATATAATTATGTGAACTATACTTAGCCATCTGGGCATTTTGCTTCCTGCAGACAACTTGCAATAATATAGTAAAAATATTTTTTGCCTGTGTTTGTTTCTTATTTGAAACAGATATGCTTCAATTGTCTTTATAGGGTAATAGCATTTTATTCTAACTTTCTGGGGAAGGTAGTCTATTTGTAGCAGCTTGATATAAAAGTGAATAAAAATTATTAATATTATTAAAACCACAGCATATACTGAAAGCATCCAAGAAACTTAAAGATAAAACACACACCAAACAGTGACCATCTGCACGGTGACATACAGAATAACATTTCTTTGAAGAAATAGAAGGAATTATAATTACTGAACAGGCCAGATAATTAAAAAAGTATACATTTTGATTGAAAAATACATGTAGTTCATTAAAATAGGGACTCTAACTTCACTTCTCTAGCTAAGTTTCTATCCAGATGCCAAGTTTGTACTTTAATTAGAACAAAAGACCGACATTAACTTCATTGCAAAGTAATAATTCATATAAATGATTGTATATTAATCTCTTGAGCTTGCAGAAACAGAGCACATGACATATGGCAGAGTACAAGCACCTGTGTGGTCCTCTGGGGATTGAGATGATGCATATTCATTAGCCCCTGGAAAAGAAAATCTGTTTCCCTCTGAGAAACGCCACCACAGTGCTCATTGGCTTAAGACATCAAAGAAGTTAGATGAAATACTATTAGGCTCTGTCCATGCTCATTAAAGCTTTGTCTAGACGTAGGCCCTGACACAACTGCTTCTGAGTTAATTCTTTCATTTTTAATTAATTTATCTTTTGGAGACACAATCTCACATTGTCACCCTGAGTAGAGTGCTGTGGTTTCACAGCTTAGAGCAACCTCAAACTCTTGGGCTTACGTGATCCTTTGCCTCAATCTCCCAAGTAGCTGGGACTACAGGCACCTACCACAACACCCGGCTATTTTTAGAGACAGAGTCTCACCCTTGCTCAGGCTGGTCTCACACTCCTGACCACAGGGGACCCACCTGTGTCAGCCTCTCAGAGTGCTAGGATTACAGGCGTGAGCCACTGGGCCCGACCCTGAGTTAATTCTTGAGTGGAACCCTGCCTAAGAAATTAGAGTAACCACATAGTTCTTTGGTCTTGATGATTGAACTTTTCCTGAAAATATAAAAATTACCATTTTGGTTCAGAAAACTATGCGATTACATAATTGAAACACAAAGTAACCTAATCAAAAAGAGTTACACGTGAAGCAGCTTCTTTTTTCTTAGCTGCTACCTGAAACTGCCTCAATTTTACTTGTTGCTTTGTGAATTCAGTTTCAATCTAAACATGAGATTATTAAGACCTTTAAGAAGTCTGTCCTCTTGCACTAAGCGAGGTATCAAGATTCATATATGCTAAAGGCACTTTTGTGTACATCGTTGAAAGATAATGGAGAGGTATTGTCGAGTAAAAACTCTGGCTGATTAACAGATATATTTATTTATACAGAGGCAGATTTTAAAATTACTCCTCAGGAAAAAATTTCTAATGTCAAGATATGTATGGAAATAGTAAGCTGAAAATTGAGTAGACATGGTAATGACTGGAAAAGGTTACATTTTACAAATTTTGTTTGTTATTCTTCAAATTTATGTCACTCAAAATTGCAAATTACACAAAACGTTAAAATTCTGAATTACATAAAACAAGCCCACTTAACTGAAAGGTATCTTCAGGGAGCTCAAGACTCTGAAGCTTTCCAAGACCTTTCAGAATAGCAGATTCTTCTAAGGAGGCTTTTTTAAGTTAGTAACTTAAACTCATAAAAGAAATACTAATTCTCTGCTATGGCTGAACAGAGTATTTCCTTTCTCAAATATCACTTTGTTTGTGTGTTTTTCCCTACATTACATCCATGGTCCTGTAACGAAGCTATTATATTGCTTATGTGTTTATTGCACTATATGGGCCCACTTCCTTTCCACTCAACATATGGATTGGCAGTTTAAAATAATTTCTGTTAAGCAAATGTGCCGCTAAGGCACATTTATTTAAATGGCCTATTAAACCAATGAGACGACAATGTGTTACCCTCAGAGAAAGCTTAATTTTTGTGGTAATTAATTACACTTATCACAGAATGTCCCATGAGAACATTTTGGCTAGGTCTACCAATTTATTGTGCAAATAATCATAGTTTTTCATTTGAGGTAAAGATGCTGGTTTATTATTAGGAACATGGTAACACATCATCATTTATCTTTTGTTTTTTAACACTTTCCAGTGGGAAAAAACTTACTATATGCTATATATTTTTAATATAAAAAGTCAGTTATTCTGAATTTTTAAGACTGTAAAGCCTTGGTTTTAAGTCAAAGCACTAGCTTTGTTTTTTTTTTTTTCTTTCTTTCTTTCTTTCCTTCTAGGGAAATTATACAGGCATGTGGAGAAATAAATTTTAACACTTGTGGCTTCTGGTCTCTTTTTACTATTTGTAAATCTGGTTGTCACAATATTCTACAATGGTGCACTTACTTTTAAGGCTCTCTAAGTATCTTTAAACTTACCTACATTTGTAAACCATTATTGGAGTGAGCTGCTACCACCAACAATGATGTAATTTGTTTCCTTAAATTCCTTCGTTATAACAAAGAAGTGACGGACTGCACCATCTGATCAGATTGTTCTGATGCTTCCTGCAGCATTCACCGTGAAGAATATGGACCTGAATCCGCCACCAAAAACGATACCTCTCTTTTTCTCAAGTATCTCAACCTAGTTTTCTCATTTTTAAAATGGGTTGTCATGGGGATTGAATTAGGATAAACAAAACCACATGGAGAAAGTCAAGAACAGTGCCTGGCTCATTGTCCAGACAGATATTAGCTATAGCTGAGTCCTTTTCTGAGGGATAAAATAGGTCCTATTTTTTTCCCCTTTAATGGTAACATTAGCAGCCAGGCTTTAAGTCTCGCTTTTAATTGTGATTCTTCAGTTTATATATGCTTTCAACTAATGTTTTCTTGGCACCTATGATTAATGTAGATTGGAAATTCTACGACTTCAGCATGCATAAGGATCACATGGAAATCTAGAGGAAGGGCTCTCTCCCCAGATTCCATAGTGAGAAACACTGATTAGACTGTTGACTTAATCATGGGCTCACTTGTCCTCTTATAAAATATTTTGCTGAATGTCTTCTTCCTGACTTGGGGTGTCATGTGGAGACTTTCCCCATTTCCTCCCAAGGATCAAATCTTTTTGTTCTTTGCCTGGATTCACTGGCAGTTTTGTTTGCAGGGGATCATTGAAGAATGAGCTAGCTTTGATTTAGGAGCCACGGTCCTAGACCACCCAACATCTGATAGAATGGCTGGTTCCGTGGAATGCCCTGGAAAGATCATCTCTTGCCCCGTCTCCTCAGGGTGGGAGCAGGATGCGCTGGTGAGAAAGCCAGAAGCTTCAGCTCCCCCGTTGCTTTCGTTATTAACTAAACACCCACGATGTCCAGGTTTCCCAGTCACTATGCGTTCAGTCACCGCATCGCACAGAGGTGATGATCCTTTTCTAGCTGAAGGAAAGACAGAGTTTAGGCCAGCATGTCTCTTAGGCTTCTCCTGACCCTAAGATCTATACTTTTCCTCAAAGTGTAGTATTCCAAGTGTGAACTGCGGTGTTCCTGTCTGAACACAGATCATGGGTACACATTGGCCACATTTTCTTGGGAGGATAATTATTAATGATTTATTATTCTTGATGCAATTCTATATATAAAGAATGGTGAGACATACCAGGTACACAGATGTCTCAGCAACATTTTAAACCCACTATTAATTCATGGAACACTCGCTGTTAACTTGCTCAAAATTTTCTTTACTTGGATCAATTGGAAGGGAAATAAAAAAATATAAATTTGGAGGAATCCCGAGGTAATCAGACCACAGCAGAAAGGTTGCTAAAGGTTTGTTGCAGTCAAAGATGTAGAGGAGCATCTACAGAGAACGTGGGCACGTGCTTTCATTACCCTGTAGCTTCACATAATCTCTAACATGGATTAATACAAACATATTAGTCCATAGTCTAATAGCAAATACCATATGATTTATAAGTGAAGGATACAAAATAAGATTTTTACATATGCAATGTGACTTACTTAGGTGCTCAGTCTTTAAACAAAGATGACGAAGAAAAGCATTTCCTCCTCTCAGTGCTATTTTAGGTTATAGGCATGAATAGATTTTTGGATTTTCTTGTAAAATGATAAACTATCACACCAATATTGGTTCACTTTTTGTTTTAAATCCAAATGCCAATTAAAGAAAAGCAATGAACATGTTGACTTTGAATAAATATTTACTGTCATTTGGCATAAGGCATTCTACCATTTGGGCCCACATGGGCCTGTGTGTATCTCACCTCTTTTCTGCGCGTCTTTGCAGAGCTAGAGAGTACTCATGTCAAGATAGGCAGAAGCCTGATCCTTTTAGACCTCTCCCAAGTACATCCTTTTCGACCCCTCTCTAAATACTAAGAATACATGGCAAATATTCTTAAACAATACATTAGCTAAAAAAAAATAAAATTGTAAGGTGGTTCCGTCTCTTATATAAAAAAAAATGCACATATGGGAAACTTAAACGAAAATGGATTTCTATTTGAATCATGTAGTCAATTGCCTCAGTTCTCTACTTTGCCTTGAGCATGTAAATGTGATTTGTAGCAGGAAGAGTTGAATCCATGAATCAATACTGATTCATTCTTTCCCCTCAATTTTAGTTTTCCTTTAAATTAAGGCTAAGTTTATGGTTATCCACAAAAAAAGTGAAGATTTGGACACAGAGCAACTGTCAGCAGTGCTGCCCTGGCAGCATGTAACGTGAAAGTATGTTTGAGTGTTGAGTTAGGTAAAGAAAATTCATAAGAAATATTTTGAGGATGCACTTCTTTAAAGGGAATTGCAAGAACGCTTGCAAATCAATTTCTAAAGATAAAGTTTAGTCTAAAAGTTTAACCTGCCTTCTAAGAAGCAGAATTTCAGGGTTTCAAGGAATAATGGATGCTAGTGCTATTCAGTGACAATATCAATAAGAAAAGCTTAATTTACACGCGAGATGACCCAGGTATGGGAGAGACTCTGTCTTGCCACAGCACTGTGTAAAATTAAAAGCATGGGCATGTTCTATGTTTCAATTTTAGTCACAATTAAGGATTAGGAAGAAATAAATTCCCAATGTTTCTTTATAGAATTAAGGAATTTTATTAATAAAACAACTACTTCTTTTATAGTAAATCATTTTTGTCAGAGGCAGAAGTAGCAATTTTATGCTTTATAACATTTTTTGGGTTTTCAAGGAAAAACTTTGCTACCATCCTTTGGGGGTTTCATACGTATTCTGTGGAAACTGCCTTCCAGCAAAGAGTTTCAGGAAAGACACAAGAAGGAAAAGCAATGTGAGATGCTTTAATTTTAGAATAGCTTCTGTCTCAGTGGTTCCAACAGAAAAGAAATATGAAATATTTTTCTTTCTCATAAAATGTACATCACTCCTAAAATTCTTACAAAATCAACCCAGGCAAATTAGGGGTTTCAAAGCTAGTTACTTTATAAGTTGTTAGGAAAAAAATTGCATTTAAATTACTCTGTGCAGTTACCTTGAGATTTTTCCCTGGAATGTTTATGGCTCTTTCTTTCAATAATACTTTAAAAATACAATTTCACAACCAAGATATTACTACATCTAGTTGTTAAGAAGAGGAACTTCATTTCATAAAATAGAAATATTCAAAGTGGTTTTGGTCAATGAATCACTCAGAATACTTGAATTCTTCATTTTGAATACTTAATAGTGAAGTTAATCTGACATCAAATCAACTCTCCATTTCTATTACAGAAATTAGGTTATTAATAGCTCTATCAGAGGAAATAACTTGTGCTCACATGTATTCTGTCCATAGGAGCAAAGATTGTCCAGAACTTGCAACTTACCCCCACCCCTGCCCCAGAATAGTTTATATATGTATGTGTGTAAAAATACAGCAGATTTCTTTTCAATAGATAAATCTTAAGTATTATTTCAGTAACTTGCTCTTATATATTCAGAAATGTAGATATCATAAAAATATTAAATGTGCAAAATGCTCTTTTCATATTTACATTTAAAAAATACAATGTCATAATAGTTTTACACTTGTCAAAAAGCCACTGGGGGAAACAAGACTTCCATGTCTGAAAATCTGGTCAGATGAGAGCTTTTGCTGGTGGAATTGTAAACACACTTTTTAAAATTCTGAGAGTTTACTCAATTCTTTCCAACCAAGACACTCTTGAACACATCAAGTCCTGCTTTGAAGTAAACCTGAGCAGAATTAATGCTGTTCAACACCTCTGATAGGGCTTCTTGAAGGGTCTCATTTGATGCAAGTGGCTTGCAGTGCTCCCAAGCCTCCAAAAGTGTTGAAAATTGCCTTTTCTTCTCATCAAGGTGGTACAGGATGTTTCTGAAAATAAATACAGAACGTATAAACATTGTATGCACAATGCCATCTTTGTGTCAAATACCATATGAATATTTCCAAGAATCAGTGATGTTTGCAGAAATGAAGAAGAAATTATAAAAATGCAATATCACTATTTTTCAATCCCTAACATTTTAATGGATTTAGATATTGATTACCAGTAGTTTCCCATCTTGATGAAGAAAAGAGAGAGAGCGAATCATATGTTATGTGCCTCCTGATAGGAATAGATAACAGCATCCATGAAGTAGAATAAAGTAGTTTTGATAAAATAAATTGAATCTGGATCATATGTTTCCAGATCCAGTTGCTAATATATACAAAACACAGATAAATGTGTTAAATGATACCATGGTGTGTCATCAGGAAAATACCAACTGGGCGGCGCCTGTTGCTCCATATGCCAGAGGTGGTGAAACCTCAAACACAGCTCTGGCCAAAGAATGCCAAAAAAAGAAAGAAAGAAAGAAAGAAAGAAAGAAAGAAAAATACCAACTGTGGAAAACTTTCTGGGACCAATGATTCAGTTTATTCAAAAAAGAAATTATAATAAAAAAAAAAGATTAAAAAAAGAAAACCCATAGATGTAGATTCTCAGTCTTTCCGTACTGAGAGTTAGGGCTGGATAATGTTCTCTTCCGGTCAGTCCTATGCACCGTAAGATTTCTGCACATCCCCGGCCTCCGCTTACCAGGTAGCAGTTGCACCCTCCTTCAGTTGTAACACCCCAAGTAACCTAACAGGGCAAAATTAAGAACCACTGTATTATAGCTAAAATTATCAACCAGTCACAAAGTATAGACTTTATTGGGCCTTTATTCAAACAAACCATTTAAAATATGAAAACCAGTGGAAAATGGAATACTGATTATTGGTTCACATTAAGAGGTAGTTAATGTTTTAGGTGTGATAATGGTATCATCAATATGTTTTCAAAAAGTTCTTACCTTCCAGAAATATGTATAATGACATCTGCAAGTAAAACGTTAATATATAGATTTTGCTTCAAAATATTTGGAAGGAAGATGAACGAGTAGAGTTAGAGACAATGAAGTTGGAACTCAACCGGCCATTCACTGGTAATTATTGATTTGTTACACTATGCTCTCTTTCTTTGGTGTATGTTGACATGTAGAGAACCATCTTCTTACAAGTTTGGGGCATGTAACACAGTGATGCCCTGAAACTAAGCCTAATTGCTGAGAATGAGGAAGTTAGTCTGGGAGAGTCTAAGACCACCTTTACTCATTTATACAAAGAGATGCATTTTGGCAGAAAGCTATGCATTGTTGCAAATCCTAACCCCAAATAGCTGAAATTCTATGCTCTGACAAATGAAGCATATATGTAAATAGTTGGAATACATTTACCTAATCAACATAGCAGAGATGAAAGTCTAAGACTACTTTTACTCATTTATACAAAGAGATGCATTTTCGCAGAAAGCTATGCCTTGTTGCAAATCCCAACCCCAAATAGCTGAAATTCTATGCTCTGACAAATGAAGCATATATGTAAATAGTTGGAATACATTTACCTAATCATCATAGCAGAGATGTAAGATCTGGGGATAACAGATGATAGGTAGCTACTAGGAAAAGTCAGAAAAGGCCCATAATGGAGACTATTTGAACTGTACTTTAAAAGGATGATGGGAGTTACTAGTTCCTAGTTTTCTACTAGTTACTAGAACAGGAAAGGATCCAGAAGAGGTGAAGACAATGTCCTATACAGTGGAAACTATGAAACATATGATGTTCTCAGTGAAATTAATATCTGCATTTCTGTATGACTAGCGCATAGGGCCAGGGTGGGGAGCTCCAGAAGAGATGGGAAAGCAAGTCATGGCCGTATCATACAGGGCCTGGTGAGCCACGGTAAGATTAGGCTTCTTATTACGGGCATATGAAACTGGTAAAAGGCTCTAAGCAAGAAAGAGAAGCAATTCAATTTTGTTTTGAAATAATCACTTTGGTTGTAATATAAAGCCTAGAGAAGAGGAGACCACTTAGTCGAGATGAAAATTGGTGAAGTCTTATGTTACACGGAGATGGCAGGGTTTGAGAAGATGAAGTGAGGGCCACAGCCCCACGTGTAATTAATTTATAATTTTCCTACACTAGCCTTGACTGTGCAGACTTCTGGATCACTGTTTCCTATGGAGCGTCTCACCATGACTGCTCTGTAGAGGTTAATGTGCAGTGAAACCTGCCTCATGGCTCAGCCCATAACTCTGCAAGTCACCTCTTTTCCTTACAAACCCAACTGGTCTCTGATACCCACGTCTCCACCTTGCCTGTGTCTTTGCTGTTGTGGTCTCTGATCTTGCTGCTTTGCATTTCACGGTTGAGAATATGTTACTTCTTTGTCAAGTCTAATTCACTGCTTTCAGTGTAGAACGGCTTCAGTCATGGTGATTTAATTTACTTAAATGTTTGTCAGACTTAGTTCACTGCTGTGAGCTTAGTAGATCCTCAATGTTACTGAAATAAGTTACACGAATTCGTTTTGCATCAATTTATTCTTGCATCAAACTTTAAGTTCTAACTTACTTCAGGTTTTCTGTCTTTAGAAAGAAATTTCAGTTGACAACGAATGGTAAGTAGCAGTGGGAAGAGAAGACTCTTAAATGGAGAGAGTATTTCAATAATTTTTCTCAAAACAGGTCATTTGAATGAGAACTAGCCCTAATTCAACATTCTTGATCTTTGTCCCTGCAAGTAATCTTGGCATTGTATTAAGTAGATAGAGCAGTAAAAGAAAGATATTTTTAGATCAGTGTTTTCATACCTTTTTCTTTTTTTTTTATTAAATCATAGCTGTGTACATTAGTGCAATCATGGGGTACAACGTGCTGGCTTCATATACAATCTGAAATAGTTACGTTTCCATGACCTACTTAAATTGTGTTGATCAAAAAAGGAGTAAAAAAATAAATACTTACTATGCTTTGAACTTCTTTTGAAAATAATTTAATTAATGATCTTTAAAAACTTTTGTGGCACACCTAAGATCCTCTCATGGCACATGAGTGTGCCACCACAAACCAGTTGAAAAATCACTGCTCTCGATTCTAAGTATTACTGTGTTCAGGTGTAACTTTGTACAATGAAAAACATATTCTCTAGCTATGGGAGGAGAAAACAATACCACCTCCCAAATAGAACAGCAAGTGGGTTGTGAGCGATGCCCTGGCATGAGGCTCTTAGTGCCTAGGAGATCTGTAGCCCATAGAAGCACAAAAAGAATAGGATCAAATCACCACAGGTGTTGGGGACAACGCCACCTGCCTCTTAACCACACCTGCTGGCTTGCCCCCTGCTTTGGTCACCTTGCCTGAGTAATGCACAGTCTATGTCCATACACATAATTACACACAACTGCTCCAGGCTTCAGTTCCAGATGAAAAACATGTCAATCTTGTAATAAAGTACATGTTCAATAGGTACAAAATTAATTCATTATCAGATACCAAAAATGTCAGGCTACTTTACTCGGAGCACCTTAGCTCTACGGTAGAACAATCGTTAGAGATTTTCCTTTTGCAATTCCCTCAGAATTCACAAGATTATACTTTTCAGAAGAAGCCTTTCAACCATGCAAAAGTAATCACGTAAGCAATTATTTATGTATGTACATATATGTATGCATATGAGTATTTCTCTGTATAAAAGTTTTAAAGATGTTTTGACATCAAAATAACTTAAACAAAATAGAATTAATAAAATATCTTATGAAAATTTCCCTAAATATTAGTTTTATTTAACAAAAATAAGACGGCATTAATGGCAGAGAAAAGAAAAGAAACCAAGAAATACGGAGAAAACTTGAGCTGACTACAGAATTATCCACACTGGAGAAGGAACTGCCAGAGAATAGATTCTCATATTCTCGTGTAGTCTCTTATGAGCCAGAACCTTTACAAAAGTTTGTTTTTTCATGGTAACATAAGATTTCTCAATTGCCATTCAGGGAAGAATGAATTTTAGTATCAGGATATCTATCAAATACATTTATATTCATAAATAACTATTTAAACAAAAAACACATATGCATGTATACAAATATATATACATGTATATATACAATGAAGAAAAATGTGTTACAAATAAAGGTATTTTGAAGCTAAAGCATAAAAACACATTTTAATTATTCAGTTATTTAAAAGGTACTTCTTTATAGACAAGTTGTACTGTTTTTCCAATAAGAACAACTACATAGTACAATAAAAACATTTTTATGATATGTGTATTTATAGGTTTGAATTATATTCCCTTTACCAGGTTCACAATTATGAAATTTTACATGGCAAATATATTTCCAGAATTTAAGGGTGAAATAGATATTCTCAAGAGCTCTACCAAATATTTCCATTCCTTCAGGTTACAATGCTCAGCATGTTGACAAACAAAAATATTATGATCATTGTTATCAAAAACTACCTCTTACAACAGCGATACCGGTGTAATTAGTATACTACAGAGAGCTCGTTTAATTACTCTCAGGCTATTACAGTGACTTTTTCACATTTTCAGAAACCACTGGCATGACATACATTCCGACATATACATTCTATCCTTGTTAGATGTTAAATATTAATATTCAATTTAATGATAAGATGATATTAATAAAACATGCCTCATAAAGGTTACAGATTAATCCCTGGGTGGCAATTCATTTAAGCATGAGCAGTGTCCAATATATTTATGTAAAATTTTCACCATAAGTACTATAAAATATCTAGAGAGGTAATGTGAAAGAATAAAAATACATCCTAAAAAGAATACTTAGGTCTAAAGCACAAGAAATACAATGATTACTTTTTCTTTAAACTGAAAAGCCATGCATCTATTTCCTACAGACTGGCGCAGTGGAGTCTGCAGTGTGCCAACACACTTGCTTCTCCTAACCAGTAAGCAACACAGTAACAGGCTTTTATAATGACTGTAAACAAGACATGTGCACAGAAATGGATCTTTTTTTGGTTTGTGAAGTTCTACAAGGAGCTAAACACATTTTCCATATGCTACATGATTTAAGTAGTAGGCTTATGGCAAGCTATTATAGAAGATAAATACTCATATCCATTGCTACTAAAATTGGATACAAATCAGATAAAACTACAGATATTGAGACTTTAGTTGAATGCAAGTGACTAGGATTCTTTTATCACAATATAAGAGAAAATCTTCATTTTGGGTAGCTGCTAATGTAACTAAAGCTAGCTGATCTTCATTATAATAGTAGAGATGCATTTTTCACCTTGGTAAATGCATTAACTTAAAAACAAATTGAGACTAACAAACATATCTTTAAATTTGC
Organism: Perodicticus potto; assembly: GCA_963574655.1. NCBI lineage: Eukaryota > Metazoa > Chordata > Mammalia > Primates > Lorisidae > Perodicticus > Perodicticus potto. Next base: position 49,297 of record CAUYRH010167181.1, on the reverse strand, counting down.
TTGTGAAAGAGCATGTCTCCTACTGAATTTTAGAAGTAGCTCATCTTTTCCAATTTCTCTCTTGTAGACTGAAAACCACTTAGCGTCCTACTTACATAAAATAAATTTCTGTATTTGGAACATTTTCTGAAAAAGTAGCATTACATTATTTTACTTTTAATATTTAAATAGAAGACTAAAAAAAACCCAGTCATGTTTTTACATTTCATTACATATATTTTCATATTGTTCTTAGTTCTAGGAACTTACATATTTAGCCATTAACTCTGAGTATCCCAGGATCATCTCTGGAGAACAAAAACTATAATTCTACCATTTTTAATATGCAAATGTTTCTCCCCTTTGAAAATTTCAGTTAGATCAATGCTTTGGATGGAAGCATCTAAGGGAACATCTCTTTGAATTCTCATGAAGTGTCACCAAAATTGAATCTTAGTCAAAGGGAACTGAACGATTTCAACAACATATTCTGTATCAGAGAGTTCAAAGGTGACTAGCCTTCTCCATTATAGACCCATATCTTTCAATTTAGGGAAGATGGAAAATTGATCAATAGTCAAAAGGCTATGTTTGGCAAGAAGGAGCCTGAGAAAATTCATTTGAATAGTTTCCATGCCAAGAGTCTGTCCTTTACAACCAGACGGTCTCATATTTCTTAGGGAGCCTTTTCTGTTCTTACATACACCTGCTTTAGTCCGATTTAGAAAAATTCCCTGCAGAAAGAATGACTGTGTTAGGGCGTAGCTCTAATTCAATAAAGCACCATCCTATTTGCATACACACAACATGTATCTTAGTATGGCATGTAAAGACATCAGACCTAATTAAAATATTATTTAATTGAAATCATTTTAGTGGTTATCATGTTTAAAATAACATTATTTCCACTCTCATGTCCATCTTCCTCTATCTGTAACAATTTGGATCTTGTAAATGTAATTCATACGGTTTTCCTGACCCCCACACAACACAAAGAGACCACTGAAAGGAAAGTGTAATATATTATTGATGACACTAATGAAATTACAACACACATCATTCATTTTAATGGTTCTGTTTCAATGACACTTCACAGTGACCAGAAAGAGCTGTGCCAAATTCAGAAACCCAATTAATAACTCCTGGCAGTATCAGTGAAGGAGATGAAGTATCTTTGCTCAACTGGCAAATCTTCTGCATTCAACTAAAGCAAAAGAAAACTGAAAAAAAATATTTTTTTGAAACAAAGGCATCTAAAATCTTCATGAGTCATTTCCATGTGTGTGAATTAGCAAATTAAGGGTGGGAATGATGACTCTTTTTCAAATGTTCCTTCTTATAGTCATGAATGAGCACAGGATGCCACCCATTGTAAAGCCAAATTAATATTCATTATACTGCCTATAGAAAAACTCCTAAGTGAAATCATACTAAATAATAACTCATGTCTTTCATAACTGACTGGGTACAAATGCTGAATGCAGGTAGAAATTGAGAATCCAGCTTAATTTCTTACAATTGTTATTAATTCTTTTAGGGATTACACTCACTGCCTTCTATAGTTAACAGTGGGTTATGGTATTTATATCTGCGTTGACAGAGCACAGTGCATGGTTTGGATTTGACAGTCCTTTAAATGACTAGCTAAATCTAAGACATTGCTAGTACCAAACATTCCTCATGAGGTGTATATTACAAAGTTAGGATATCTGTATTGATTTATTAAAAGTTTTTAAATCTGTTTACAGAGTGGAAGGGGGGATTTTTTTTTTTTTTTTTTTTTTTTTGCATTACACATAAAACACAGTTAAACATTTTTATGGACTGAATGTTTGTGCTCCCCTCAAATCCTTATGTTAAACCCCTAACCCTCAAATGACAATACTTAAAAGTGGGGAGTTTGGGGATAATTAAATTTAGATGTGCTCATGTCTCCAGGATGGAATTAGTGCCTTATAAGAAAAGGATGAAATACCACAGCCTTCCCTCTCTGCCATCCGTAGATGCTGCAAGATGGCAGCCATTTGCAAGTCAGGAATTGTCCTCACCAGAACCCAACCTGGGTTGGCATCCTGATCTTGGACTTCTCCGTCCCGAGAACTGTGAGAAGTGAATGTTTGTTGTGTAATTTACCCTGTCTATGGTATTATTTTAAGTAGCTTGACCTAAGAAAATCATCACAACATGGATACATTGCTAAGAAAAGCCCAAGAAATGACCCAAAATGGTTCTGGTTTTTTGTTGTTGTTTTTTTCATTATGATTTAATACACAACAGAGCAGAGAACTATAGGAAGAATAAACAATTGTGTGTTTCTGCAGTTATTGTGGAGAATTCTGAGTCCATCTAACTGCATTGTTTGTCAAAGGACATCTCTGGAGTAAGAAGATATTTTTTAAAATATTCAAGGAAACACCCTTTCCACTACACCATGCTTTATTGTTTACCAAAGAAGATAACGTATATTTCTGCATTTAAAATCATTTTACTAATCCACAGAGAGCCTGTAACCAGACAAAGGTTAAAATAGTCCTCAGCGCCTTCCAGAATTTGGGGAAGACGGGGATACAGTTGACTACTTTTTTTCCACACTCATTTAATTGGTTTCTTGTTTTTATTTGTATTTCATCACTGCAATTTTCTTTCCATCTTACCTCTAACCGCATGCATAAACTAAAATTCAATATTTAGATAAGTCCACTTTTCTCTCTTTACTTACTAGGTAGTCATTATCTCTTAGTATTCCAGCCTCCACTGATTAGGTAGGGCCTGTCACCCTTCAAGGACAATTTTATTTGAATATCCTAAAAGCTCTTGACATTTAACATAAGAATGCATTTCCTTTAATCTACACTCTAAATATTTGCATTTGCCCCTTCCTCCATTATCCTTTAGTTAGCCCCATTGTCTTTGGTAAACAGTAGTGCTCAGGCTACTCTACCAAACAAAAAAGGTGATTTGGCTTTTTTTTTTCTTTTTAATGTCATTTGTTTTCTAATTCCAATAATGAGAAGGATGGCAACTATTTCTTTTGAAAGTTCACTCTAAAGGAAATGTTTATAATTTAAACTGTATCTATTTCAGCAAAGTGAGTGGGAGCTCTTAATAAACATCTAATATGAGTAAGTCACTGGGCTAGGATGTCAGGGATAGGCAAAAAGTCTATGTTGGAAGCCAAGCCTATAATGAATAAACTAGTGTTAACACATTTAAAAAATTAAAATATTAAAATATTAAAATCAGCCTTGAGATGAACCTGATACCATGGAAGTAGAGCTGAAAGATGGAAAGAAACTTTGATAATATGATTACAGTGCTGCATCAAACCAACCTAGAATCTGCTTTTCCTTTTGATTTTCAATTGTGAGTCAAGCTACATCATCCATTAAGCCAATTTGAGTAGGGTTTTATATTTCTTTCAATCACATGTATCCAGATATGAAGCATTAGTTACTATAGTTATTAACAACACAAACATTTTTAATAATGATAGATATGATTTTATTTCTGGCCTAAAGAACTCAGATAATTCATTTAGACAACATGTAAAAATGACTTTTTTGGCATAATAAATTCATAACTTCTATTGAATAGCAAGTATATTAAAGATGATAGGAACATTTCAGAATCAACAGAATATTGTAATATTTGCTAAATTTTAGGTAAAAGTAAGTGCAAAGTAGAGCAATTGACCTACCAAAAATATGAACTTTGATCACAAAGGTTTAAGGTATTCAATGATGAACTGTTGTTTTAGTGTAAAATTACAAAAAATAAGAAAGATGACATTTCATATTGTAAATAATTGTTACAGAAGTTAACACAATAAATACTCATTTCGAAAATGTGACAAAAATTATTATTTTAAAGGAGCTCTTTGTTAGTTTTCTTAGGTGAGTAAATTTGCCCACAATTCATTGGTGCATCACCATCAGTAACTGTTTTAGCTAGCATAAAGAAATGAAAATGTGGGAGTGGTGCCTGTGGCTCAAAGGAGTTGGGCGCTGGTCCCATATGCCGGAGGTGGCAGGTTCAAACCCAGCCCCGTCCAAAAACTGCAAAAAAAAAAAAAAAGAAATGAAAATGCCATAGTTTTAATCTGTAAATGCATGCATAAACAATTTACTATACAAATTTTTTTTAAAAAGTAAAATCATCTGATTTTGAAGGACTATTAATTTTCTCAGTGTGTTAAGTACTAGATAGGCAAATTTGTATTGACTATGTTGAAGTTAATGGTTAAAATATAAAATCAAGATTGTGACTAAATAGCAATGTGAGAATTTTTGCTTTGGGAAATCAAAAAGGAGATACATTAATTCATTCACATGCTTAGCCATGAGTCCTCAGATGATTGAAGAGAGTCCTTAGGTACCCCATACAAAGGTGTGTAGTTGGCTATACCAATCAGAAACGAATCATGTCTAACTTAAGAATAATATACATATATATACACATACATATAAAATACATTATATATAATATTTATACATTATATACATATAAATATACATATGTGTGTATATATGTATACACACACACACTGTATTCAAAGTATTCATAGCTTCTGTCAACTATGTAGTAGTTTATAGAAGAGACATTGGAAATCAGGCAGAGAGCAAGGGAAGCTAGGTAGAGAGCAAGAGGGCTGGCAAGACACCTTTATAGGATTAGCCCATCGAGGACATTTTTTTATTAGATCGTAATTACATTCCTGCAATTATGGGGTACAATGTGCTGACTCTATATACCATCTAGAACGTTCACATCAAACTGGTCAACATATCATTCACCTCACTTATTCAATTGCTGTGCTTAGACATTAATACTTGACTTTTAATATATTTGACTGACATGTACACTTGCAATATACACATTAGTTGAGGTCCCACTGATTATCTCCTTCCACACCCCCTCACTCTCCTCTTCTGTCCTTCTTTCTGGGCTATAATTGTGTTTTATCTTTCATATGTAAGTGTGCATGGTTATATAGATTTCACAAGAGTATTGAATACATTGAGTATTTTTTTTCCATTCTTGAGATACTTTACTAAGAAGAATAGGACACTGTTGTAGGAGGCCCCACCACTGCCACCACTGCACTGGGTACACACCTCTACCATGACAGTTTCCCCCTCTCTCCACATTCGCTCTGACACTGCAGAGACTTGATTCACTGTCGTGAACTGTCCTGAACATCTTGCCTTCACCTTTTTCAGTTTTAAAGTCTTGGAAGGGGGTCATCCTATTGACTAAGCTTAGGGCACATGCCTGGACCCTAGCTCAAGCATAAAATATCTGGACCCATTGACTCTACCATAAGAAAAGAGATTCTGCTCTCAGGCCCTGAAAATTAATCTTAAAACAGCAATATCCACTACACTGGAAATGGGAGGGAAAGAGTATTTCAACAGCCTCCTTTTAAGTTATTCTCTAGGTTGCTCTCGTATTGCATAGCACTTTTTTACCTTCATATGAACGGTCCATAAGTTCTCTATAATACTCTAGGAATGATTTAACATGTACAAGAATAACTTGAGAAACTTTTAAAGCTGTTTAAGAGTCAGCTGCAGTGGATCTGAGATGCCTCCGATGAGTCGGCCTTTTCCCCACTTCCTGACTCACACCTACTGGGTGACACCCACATGCAATTCCTCCAGTGAGGTTTACAGTTACCAAGCAGGCTTGTCTTGTTCCCAAACTAGTTTCTTCCAGTAACATGCATAATTAAACAGAAAAACGACATGATTTAATTAACGTTACATAAATAACAACATATTAAGTGTGGAAGAAAAACTTATTACTGTGAAATGAATCTGAATGCTTTGGAAAGACTCACAAAGATTAACTGATAACATGAAAGGGTGGTTGAATTACATGTGGAGAGATAACTGAAAAGATTATTAGCAAGGGGAGGGAGGGGTATAGTGACAGGGTAGAAAAAAATCTGTGTTCAGATTGTTCTAAAAATGTTTTTGGCATGCCCCAAGGAGGAGAAATTAAAACTGGGAATCTTAGATAATTCATCATACATGTGATTTAAACAAGAAAGTAAATCTAGAATTCCACTTCCCTTAACAATATTCAAGGAAAATTCCTTTGTCTTATATCAAAAGCTTGGTGATGAATGTTTCAGTTAAAATAAACTGCTTTTCAGCCATCCGAATTCATTCTGCATGTGTCATATAAAAGGATATTTTTATCTTTCAGGCAATATTTAGTCAAAGCTTTACTCCTAAAAACTGAGAAAGAAAGTAGGTGTCATCTTGAACTCCAATTCTCATGCACTAGTGGTGGTCGCTTGAAGTGCTAGGTGGGCAATAGACCTGGGGTTGTTAGGGCCCCCAAATAGGTCTCTATTACTTAGGGTACTATTTACAGATCCTTGTTTCACTTAAGATGACCTAGCCAATTTTCATGGTAATTATGCATAGGTTTCCTAAAGTTATCAATAGATGTATAAGCAACCTTATCAGAAAGAAGGGAGAAAGTCATATTTGATCTTGATAATTAAGATGTCAATACCAGTAATTCTTTGGAAATGTTATATTCGAAATCCTCTGGTTTTCCTGTTTATGAAATCTGAATTCAATGAATAATTGCTAAATTTCCTCTTTATTACTAGGTGCTATAGACTCTGTGGTCACTGTTTAAATAATTGGCCAATCTATTATTAATCAATTAAATTAAACTTAAAGAAAATAATAAAAATTTATGTGCATTTCAATTAATAACTGTTTCATGAATGTTTAGCTTTTCTTCAAGATATGTATCACTCTCTGAAATATAAACTAATTTTTAAAGTAATTAACTTTTTTCTGTGGGCTAAGTTCTACTTATTTATGTCTTCTTTTTTTCTTGAAGTCTAATAAGGAAGATATGTGAAAAATAAAATATACAGTTTTTATTGGAAAAACATTGGCACTGTGACTCTAAATAGAGAAGAAAAGTAACGGTTTCTTTGCACTAGACATCCTGATAAAAGTCACCCTGACATTTTGTTTCATGATTAATGAATGTTCTGGCAGACATGTTAATCCAATATCTCAAAAACAACATCACTCAGGGAATTCTAAGCCATGCAAAAGCCAAGACCTCTAGTACCAGAGTATGGTCTCAGTGAAAATTATGCAAATTTTAGGTAGTCTGTGAAATGACTCTTCAATTTGCAAAATACTTTAAGATGATTTGGTTATATGTGCTGGTTAGATGACAGAATGTTGATGTTATTAACACTTAGCAAAGAAATATTTTAAAAGTCTACTTTTTATAGAAATGGAAGAAAGTGGTAGTAACCTATTATTTTCATAATATCTAATAAAATTTACAAATAATTTTAACGTAGAAATTGATAGAGAGCTCATTCATCAAACATCTACTACATGGAATAACAAACAATTAAAAAAGTGATCTCAGTTCCGAGAGAACTTTATTTTTGGTTGCAGCCATCATTGTTGTTTGGCGGGCCTGGACTGGATTCGAACCCACCAGCTCAGGTGTACGTGGCTGGCGCCTTAGCCCGTTGAGCTACAGGTGCCAAGCCCTGAGAGAATTTTTGAGTTTTAAGTTAATGTAAGTGGAGAGACTGTGTAGCTTCAGAGCTGCTGTCTTCTATATATGGGTTAATATACTTACTATGAAATAAAATAAGTCGTGAAGATGAAGAATTCTACCAGTTTTTCTTGCTCACAAAGAACTCAAAATGGAAATTAAATTTTAAATCATATTGTATGTTTTATCTTCCTAATTTTTCTACAATGTAAAGACTGAAAAGTAGTCAGCTGATAAAAGATTTGAATAGACATGACATCTATTATGTAATTTTATATTGTTCTATTTTCATAATGAATTACATTTGATGATTCTTTACCTTCGCATCATTATTTAAGATGTCAATATTTTTTTTCAAGGAATATATTTCTAAGAACAACTATTCGTGACTACTAGTTCTAACAGCTACTAGCTTAATATTAAACTATAGTCATTTGTTATTTAACGACAGGGATATGTCTGAGAAATAGATTGTTAGGTGATTTTGTCACAGAGTAAACATAAAGTGGAATCACATCAACCTAAATAGTAAGGTACCTAAGCTGTATGGTATAATCTATTGCGTGTAGCCCACAGACCTGTACAGAGCTTTCTGGGCTGTATACAGTAGGTAATTGTAGCCTAATGGAAAGTATCTGTATATCTCAACATAACTAAACATTGAAAATGTACAGTGAAAAAAATCCAACTAAAGCCAAGTGGGGAATCATATCTTCATTTCTTAAAAATAAATTATCTGCCAATAAGAGAAATAACTTAAAAGTAGGAGGATAGAAATTTCAAACAAGTAAATATTCAGTGTCACTTAGGTTTTCATTTTTATGAATTGACAGATATTTAATTTCTTAAAAATCAGTGCTGACTACAAATTCACATTACACATATCAAAGTAAAAAAAAAAAAATTACTCACCAGAACAAAGCATGCCGGGTTCTTGCAATAAGTAATTAGCTCCATCATTACTCTCTCATGTAAAAGAGGGATTCATGATTGAAAAGAGTAAAGATTACTGAGTGACTGAACCCAAAAGCGAGGTAAATACATGGCAAGTAAGGAGTAAACGCAGTGATATTTAGTAACGATATTATTTGACTTAAAATAATGGTATTTTAAGTGGCATAGATATATTTATCACAGAATTTAGTTAATGATGTCTAGTCTTAAGGCAGATCCTTCAGGAGGTGCTCCAGAAGGCTGCGTTGTTATCATAGGAGACACCAGCTCCACACATGTCATCGCCCCTGACGACCTTCCAGTGAGATACAATGTTGAGGTGAACCACAAAGACGTTGGTCATCCTGATCTTATATAGGCCCAAGATAATATTTGGTTTTCAGTCTTTAAAATTTAAAAATGTTAAAATGTAAAAAAAGATAAAAAAAAATTTAAAAATAGAAAAATCTTGATTAATCTTAATCTTTAATGATGTCTAGTAACTGACATATTGCTTTTTTAAAAAAAGATTTCACTGAATCTCTGCACCCATCCATATACAGCTAGGTAAACTTTGCTTTACCTCTTTAAATGGAATTTGAAAATTGCTTTTTGCTTTCCAAATGGAGATGAGATATAGTGATAACAATCTTCATTGCTACTACTGAACAGTTGTGAATAAATAAAGGCTGTGAGGATAAACCCTACCAGCTTTGCCCTCCTGTGGTTTTATTAACACATACAGCATCAGCAAAGAGAAAAATCTTATGTCTGGTAGTATTTTGGAATTATTTCTTTTTCATTCTTGATATTTGAGTATTTGTCACTTGCCTACACATTTTTAAGATACATGAGGATGCATATATGTATGTGTGTTTTTATAAATACACACGTATGTAAAGGTAGGTATGTGATATATGTCATGTGTATATGAATAGATGTGTATGTATACATTAAATACATATACACAGTGTGTGTGTGATCAGTCCTACATTGGACTAGCAGAAAAAATTCTAAATTTTATGCCCCACTTCCCAAGACATACAACTAAACAGTAAGGTGTTTATTAATTCTAAATTGCTACATTTTATAGTAATACAAATCATTATGAATAAAAGACATTCCAAACCAGACAAATGCCATATGTTTCAACAGACAAGGAGCTGATTACATTGTTTAGGGGCACCAAAGTACATATGTGAAGATAGAAATACATTTCCTATCGGAATGTATCCTATTCTTAAATCACCATATTCTTCCTTCCATTGCAAGAGCAATCTTCAAACTTTGATTTTCATTCTACTTGCTTTATCAAAATAGGATTTTATTTACAGAAATGCCAATTTTGCCAATAATGCTATTTGATTGTATAGGTGAAGTTCACCTGGATACACAAATTTATACGCTTAATGCTGTAAAGGAACCACTATGATCTTTTCCCTATTGAGGCAGGAAGAACAATTGGAAGGAAAAACATTCAAAAAGAAAATAAGAATTACATCTAAAAAGTAATGCCAACATAGAGAGGGGAGTAGGAAGGAAACGCCACTGGGCAGGCTGCGCTGCACGCCCACCAGACCGAGCTCACGCTCTGCCCCAGGTCAGAGACCAGAACGTGACACCTTGAGCACCTTCTTTGGCATATTGGTTATTTTGAGTTAAAAACACTTGCAAAATGGCCGGTAGAAGAAGGACACTTACAGCTCCTACTCTTTCTGAGAGTCCTGTGTGATTGGCACCCTCAGGAGGAAGAAGACATTCCGATCACCAAGTTTGGGAAGGAGGGGCCAGAAAAAGTCTGCACAACCGACTCTCCTTATCTCCCCGCACCTTCCCCACCATCATGCTGGGGCTCATCTCCCTCTGTCGGTCGGTCCACTGTTCACGATTCTTTGTTCAGCCCGCATGCAAGTGTCCCGCTATTGCTTTACATCTGCATTTTCCTTGGGAAGACGTCTGTGTACATAAAAAGGTAAGTAAAATGTATACACTCTTCTTGTTAATCTGACTGAAATAAGTTTTTTTTCTGAGGCCCAGACAGAAACCTTACATGTGAAGGGGACATTTTACCTGCCCTTTCCCAACAATACTGGCTTCCAGACTCCTGGAGCGCCTTGAAATTATTTAACCTCAGTTTAGCTAAACTGTACTAGACTGTTTATTGCAGCTCAATTTATATTTGCCAAAGCGTAGAATTAGCCTAAATGCCCCCCAACTCAGGAATGGATTAACAAGCTGTGGTACAAGTATACCATGGAATATTAGTCAGCCACTAAAAAAATGGAGACTTTGGGCAGCACCTGTGGCTCAAAGGAGTAGGGCACCGACCCTACATGATGGAAGTGGTGGGTTCAAACCCAGCCTTGGCCAAAAACTGCAAAAATAAATAAATAAATAAATAATGGAGACTTCACAGCATTTGTATTAACCTGGATAGAAGTGGAACACATTATTCTTAGTAACTTATCACAAGAATGGAGAAGCATGAATCCTATGCATTCAATCTTGATTTGAGGACAATAAATGACATTTAATGACACGGTGGGGAGTGGGGATGGGGAGCGCAGAGAGAGGGAAGGAGGAAGGGGGGTGGGGTCTCAGTGTGTGACACATCTTGTACTGTCAATGAATCTCCAATTAAAAAAAAGAAATAGGCTTGGTGCCTGTGGCTCAACGGGCTAAAGCGCCAGCCATGTATACCTGAGCTGGTGGGTTCAAATCCCGCCCAGGGCCCGGCAAACAACAATGACGCCTGCAACCCAAAAATGGCTGGGCATTGTGGCGGGTGCCTGTAGTCCCAGCTACTTGGGAGGCGGAGGCAAGAGCCCAGGAATTGGCCCAGGAATTTGAGCCCAGGAATTTGAGCCCAGGAATTTGAGCCCAGGAATTTGAGCCCAGGAATTGGAGGTTGCTGTGAGCTGTGATGCCATAACACCCTATCCAGGGTGACAGCTTGAGGCTCTGTCTCAAAAAAAAAAAAAAAAAGAAAGAAAGAAATAAAAAAGAAATTATTTAACCTTTCTGAAGGTTTTTTCTTTGCCTTCAAAACAGGAACTATTAATACGTACACTCTAGAGTTTTTATAATAATGCAATGAGCTGAAACATGTAAAGTGCTCAGCGCAGCGGCAGGCCTATGCAGAACAGTGCTTTTATGTGACTTATTCAATATTTCTGGGTTTTTCTTTCTTTAGCACAAACTCGAACATCCCTCCACCTTAATTCTCAGCTGACTTTTCCCTTAGTATCACTGAGCTGTGAGATCATCAGACAACGTTTCTTGCCAGGAGGAAGTTGTTATTTAAAAGAAACTTTCTGGGAACAAGGGACATGTCACTTCGATAGGGATGCCAAGGTAAGTTTACTGTCCTGCAAGTCTGTACGAATAAAACCGTCTTCCCTTTTGTATCTGACCATATCATTAGCTAATTGAAAATGCTAACCAGTTCCTATAACTATTCTAATTTCCTAGAGCAACTTTTTTCTCTGTACAAATTCTTATGGCCAAATTAGGAAAAGTCTATCTGGCATTCTGGATTGTGCGTCAGAGGGAATGATACCTTTCCTCCCATTCGTAATAACTCGGTCCCACCAAATAACTTTAGGTTTTAAAAAGCTGCAGATAGGAAGCTCTAGGTATTTTTGTCAAAAATATGTTTGTACCAAAGAGGAAAGAGTATTTTAAAAGGCATATACCAGTCGGGAATAATCTGCCAATTATAGCAATGTGCACAAACGCAGGCATGCACACAGGGAAAATCCTGCTAAACTTTAAACTCGGAGGGAACACGTATCCTGAAGTTCATTGGCAGATTGATAGAAGCAGCTTCTTTTGTTTTTAAGTTTTAAAAGATCATGGTAAATTAATGATTACAAAATTTCTTTATTTCCTGACCGAGGATATGGGAAGAGCTCCAGCGACTGACTTTCTGAGGTTTAATGAAGGGCAAGCCTTCTGTGCTCTAGATAATCTAGAACAGGCATTTGTTGTAGTTCTGAGTCCAGCTACTCAAGTTTTGCCAACAACTCCAGGCAAAATTTACAAATTTCCTCTTAGTCTCATCATAGCACTAATCAAACACCAATGTGACTGTTTGATGGGCACTTGTTTAGCCTTGAAGAACACCTCAAAACCAGAAAGACTTTTTATATAATGTGTATCTCCCCGGGCTTCTAAGAAGTAGATACAGAATACATTTGATTGCGTAAATTAAAAAATGGTAGTAGAAATAATGTTAATACTTCTTGAGAATTTAGTGTATGCTTGGCAATAGTCCAAGCATTTTGCATATTTTAACTTGTATAACTTTAAAAATAACTTAGTGTTATAGGTACTGTTATTATATCCATTTTCTAGGTAAAGAATTCAGGCACAGAGAGACTAGGTTGTTCAGTGTCACACAGCTCTTGAGTAGCAGAGCCAAGATTTAGAAAAGCACACGGTTAAAAGAGTATTAATTTAAATATTATGCCTGCTTTTTGGCTTATACTAAAACATTATTCCAACAAACACTGAACTTGAGACTCATAGCTCACAGACAGACAAAGCTTCCAAAGGAAACAATAATAACAGACCTTTTCAGAATATAGGAAAGCCTAAGCTTATAATAATTCACAACTTCATCAATAAGAAGACAGTAAATTAATTTTCCTCCTTATTCCATGACAGTGGTTTCCTTTCAAACCCAGTCAGTCAGAGATACTTGCCTGAGGATGTTTAGTTTATCAGGTGTTACACACCTGTCCATCCACCCTAAATACATAACTTCTGTGTCTCATTAAATGTAACAACATAGGATTGAACCAGCACGTGTGTTTCTAGTATAATAAAGACATTGTTTTGAAAGAAAAAAAAAAAAAAAAGCATATAACCCCCAGGCATGTGCTTCATAATTTCTGGCTCTGTTCCCTTCTTACTCATTGTATCTTGGTTAAAAGCCTCTTTTGACGGAAGAAAAAAATAACTAGTTGAGGTTTTACCTTAAGTAAAATTGGAGTAACACGAATCCCTGGGATACAGATTCTGGGATGAGGGTGCCCACTCTTTTTTGACTTCTCTGGGACAATTTGGGCAAAAAAGAGTTGTCTTGGGCCACACATTAAATACACAAACGCTAATGAAAGCTGAACATGAGCAAAAACAAAAGTTCTGTGCATAATTTTAGTGACACATAAAAACGTCCTCACATAACCCAGTTGCGGCCCACGGACCACAGATTGGACACCCTAACTGTCCTGAGGGGCAGTCACTGGTAATATGGAGACAAGAGCAGAATTAGAGTGTGGCCAGGGTCACAGATGAATGGGTCTAAGAACCAAACACAGCCAGCAGCAGGCCTCTGGGGCAGCTGTACAGAGGCCATTGACTACAGAAAGGCCGAGGGGAGAAAGTCAGTTGTGTTTTAAGATAGGCCTTAGGAGTCTGTTTACAAAGCAGAAGGCAGAAATCACTGAAGCAACCAAAACTAATTATAAGTCTGTAGACACGGAGGTGGGAACATTTGTGAGAACGGGTGAAGTAAGGCTAAGAAGGGATGTGAATAGAGGTGACCAGCTCAGCTGCAAAAAGGTCACCTTTTTCTCTTAGACAGAGAGAGGGAGAAGAGGAAATTCACAGCCCAGAATAACTGAGGGAATAACAATAAGGTCCACAGCCTCTGCACCAGCCCAGTTAAAGCTCTTGTAGCACTGCAGGCCTTTACTCACCACACTCCAGTGTGTAATGTCCCACTCTGGTGTGTGGTGTGTGACGGCACGGCTCTCCTAGACCACAGTCCCCAGAGGCCACTCAACCACGGCACAGCTCTCCTAGACCACAGACCCCAGAGCCGGGCTCATTCTCCACTGACTTTTGTGGTATCTGTGTGTGGGAGCACATTGGTCAAGGCTCTGTTGTACTTTCTGGTGGAGGCCCAAAGCAGACACAGATGAATTCAGATCAACCGATGTTGCAAATTAGAAGAATGGGAAAGAAACTTCCAACGAGAGTCGAAAGCATTTTATCTGTGGATCATTATAGTTCTAAGTATAATGCCAAGAACAGAATAAACACATAAATGCTGGCTGAATTAACGAATTCACAAATGAAGCAAATAGCCAGTTTGTTTTAGTGAGGTTCTAGAGAAATCAGACTATAGCTGCAGAAGTTAAGCAGATCTAAGTTGAATTTTGAGTAATTTCCTAACTGTTAACATGACTATAAGTCATTTCATCTGAAAATATATTTATATTATTCAAAGATAAACAACATATTCTTTCATAGATTAGCAAATTTACATTTGAAAGAGTAAAGGATGTGACATCCCAAAATGTGCTAGACCGGTATATTGATTTGGGTTGAAAACATTGCAGGAATTATGGTTTCAGAGAGGGCTACATGACCTGTTTCTGTCTGGAAGCTAGAAGCTGTAAAGGTTTCCCTGGGAGGGGAACCCTCACTATACCAAAGCAGGAGAGAGCCCTGAGAAGCAGACACTGGCTATTGGGGGGCTGCGATGGGCCTGAATAAACATACTTAACAAAGTAACTCTTGCCTTCTGCTAGCTTACATCCTCCATCACATGTCTCCCAGTGACTTCCCTAAAATTTACTACTGCCAGCCAGCCAGACTGTCTTTGTCCTATCAAGTCTTCTCAAATGTATCATTTAAAACACACACACACACACACACATATCTTGCTTTTCTCACTTGGGAAGATCCCCAAGTAAAACAATACAACATGTATGCTGTTCTCTTTTTGGTCTGACTAAAGCTACTCTGGTTTGATCCAGACAAAGAGCCCATTTAAGAGTTAACGGGGGTTGGGGGTGATCTCTCACTTCCCTCTACATTCAATAGATACTTCACATCTGAGTTTTGTTTTATTTTGTTTCACTTAATGCCTCATGTGTTCACTGCTATGAACCGTGATCCTTAGTTTTTCTTTTTGGATGACTCTCTTTCCTTCTTTGCCATCCCCTAGTACAGACACTTATCAACAGCACCATCTACCACAGTTGGGGGGTTCTAAAACAAGAAAACAAAGAGGCTTCACTACTCTGTGATAGTATCTTGGAAATATCATAGACAAAACATGCTACTTAGAGTCAATTCAAGTCAACTGAGTGTTTTCTCTACAAGCAAAGACATGAGGCACGGTGGCTGTAATCCCAGCACTCTGGGAAGCTAAGGCCAGAGGACTGCTGGAGGCCAGGAGCCCGAGATTAGTCTGGGCAACACAGTGAGACCCCATCCCTACAAAACATGAAAGATAAATGTATAAAAAAGAAACAAGATGGTATTCCTGGGAAAATCTACAGTAACCCTGTACATTGGAGCTACAATGTGGATTGTATATGTAAGTTTAAATTTTCTAGGAACTATATGAAACTAAATAAAAAAAGAAAACAGGAGAAGTAATGTTATTGTATTCAGTTAACTCAATATTATAAATTCAACACGAATCAATATAAACATTATGAATGTTAAAATTTTCACTTCGTCCTCTGTTTTTGAGGTTAAGTCTTAAAATCCAGTGTGTAGTTTATACTTTTAATTTCTTAATTTGGACAAGTTACATTTCACATTGCCAATACCTACATAGTGCTAGTGGCCACATATTAAATATCATAGAGGTTGAACAGTATCATTCTTATGTTCAGATCACATAAGTATGAGCTACTTTAAATTAAAAAGCTAATTGTTTGAATCCCTTAAAAAAACTTCATTCGGGCATTTTTGTTTTCCTGTGAACCACAAACCAACGAGTCAAGCTTATACCTACCTTACTGTATCATAACTCCCCATGGATTCATATGGTAGGGGAGTAAGAAGAGGCCAGACATTTAAAAAATACATGTTTAAAATGTTTTTCTGAAAAACGAATGCAAGTAACAAAACTCAAATTTGAAATAAGTTTATTTCTCAACCTTCATGTAAGCCAAGCATTTTAAGCAGTAGTGTAGGTCGCCTACATAGAGGGGCCGTTTATGAAACTGAGGAAAGCTAGCTTACCCTAAATCTTACTGTTTAGCATTTAAATAGCATAGACGTCAAATAAATATCTTAGAATATTGTTAAAGGAACTTGCAGATGCTCTTCCATAGCTGAGGCTCTGCAGCAGATAATTCAAGAAAGAGTAAGGATAAGTGAGCATATTGTCAAACCCTGAAATCATAGTGTGTGTTAGAAATGCTGATGGATCTTTAATTGCGGCAGCGGTGAGAGTACAGCTACCTGGACCGTACATCACCGGTAAATGGGAACTTAGGACGCAGCTTGCTGCCTTGACCTTCAAGCTCCAACTGTGTTTTGATCATTACGAGTCCATAAATAATATAATTTACAATCTCTGAAAAGAAACTACGTGGACCCAACAAAATATAACTGCTTTTTTTGTAGAGACAGAGTCTCACTTTATTGCCCTGGGTAGAGTGTGGTAGAGTCACAGCTCACAGCAACCTCCAGATCTTGGGCTTAGATGATTCTCTTGCCTCAGCCTCCCGAGTAGCTGGGACTACAGGCACCCACCACAATGCCCAGCTATTTTTTGTTGCAGTTTGGCCAGGGCCAGGTTCAACCCACCCCCCTCGGTATATGGGGCCAGCCCCCTACTCACTGAGCCACAGGTGCCGCCCAAACAAAACGTAACTGCTATAGGGAGGGGAGAGGGATGAATATGCGGCCCCATAGTTTCAAGTTCACTCAACCTGACTGACAAAATGTACCTATGGTAGCACATTCCTTTTCACAGTGGCAATCGCCAGTGTTTTTTGTTAGTTCTCTTAGTTATGGTCTTACAGTGGAGGCACACAGGAGAGAAGCAGGTATCGGTCTGGTAACTCTTAAACATTTAGGTCTCAGATGGCTCTCAGCAAACTTGTGGTTATCAGTCTAAGGCGAGTAGCCCTGAAGGGCATGACAAGTTAACTTGCACAGGAAGGGAGGTGAGAGCGAGACGAGTTAGTTTAAGTACTTACCGTAGCATTTCTGCTCACGTGAGGATGCACTTCCAGAACACAGAACACAGCAATCAAACTACAGTGACCTTAAACAGCTCTAGGACGGGCAAACAACAGTCACAAGGCCCGACACACTATCCCTGAAGAGAGCTGGGACAATACTGAGTGACGGAGGCAGTCACGGCATTCTAGCACGAGACACGATGACGTCAAGTAGGCATTACCCATAAAAAGACAGAAAGGACAGGAGAAAGCACGAAGACTCTTCCCTTTTTCTGGTTTTCAGCAGCAGCCTGAAGTTATCTAGTCAGGGGAGTGCCACCATCTCCGAGGGCTTTAATGTACTACAAGAAAACTCATCACTTTGATGACCTTCAATCAGCAAGAGATTATTACAGATTAAGTAGATTTTGACAAACATAAAAATTGCCATGCTTTTTAGAAAGCTTTTCTTGAGAAATGCCCTTCCTTTTTCATTCCCATTTCTTAAAGAGCAAAGTCCATTATGTACAAGACCCTCTTTTAAGTACCACTTCCCCCATGACACCTGCCTAAATCCTAGTGGCTGAAGAAAACAAAAATAAAAGCCCCTCGCTTGTCTGTGATTGTTCCTTTCACCGTGGTTGGTAGTTATTTTGTGTGTGTGTGTGTGTGTTTGTAGAGACCGAGTCTCACTTTCTCCCCCTTGGTAGAGTGCCGTGGCGTCACAGCTCACAGCACCCTCCAACTCCTGGGCTTAGGCGATTCTCTTGCCTCAGCCTCCCGAGTAGCTGGGACTATAGGTGCCCGCCACAACACCCAGCTATTTTTCTGTTTGCAGGTTGGCTGAGGCTGGGTTTGAACCCGCCACCTTCAGTATATGGGGCTGGTGCCCTACTCGATGATCCACAGGTGCCTCCCGGTTGGTAGTTATTTTTGAGGATATTTTATATTCATTTTAGATTATAAGGCACAAAGAAAACACTAACATATTACAGAGGTTACGGCATCAGGAAAGGGCTACTATCCCTGGGGTTGGGGACAGAAAGTTTAACATTTAGATGTTTAAAAGATGTATGAAGTTGAAAGTCAGGCCTCTCAACAGGGGCCACAGGTTAGCTGCGATTAGTCTCTGAACTTAGATAAGGGCCCTGCAGAGCATGTGGGGAAGACCCCAGGTGTGGGCTGAGCTGGCTCTGATGAGCATCCTCAGTCTGATTTAGCAAATGTTGGAAAGAGGGAAAATCAAAATCAACTGTCATTACTAGAATAAACCATCATTCTTGTGTGAAGCAGCATTGCTAGGGTGGCAATAACAGAAAAAGGAAAGAAAAAAAACTGGAATAAAATGCAAACAGGAGGAAGCACCTCTTCTTCCTGTGGGCTACCAGTTTTCATTTGTTGGTTCCTGTTAGAGTCTAACGGGAAGTCACCTGGGAAAGCAGAAACGGATTTGGCCAGTCCCAGTCCCAGGCTCACACCACGTAGCATGAAAAGATGGGAGCGCAACTGAAAGATGAAAGGTTAACACCTGGTATGCCTAGGAAAATAAGACTGTTGTCTAATCCACGATCAAATCCCTTACATTAACTAGAGTACTGTGCTGAATTACGGTCCTGAAGACAAGTCACACCCTAACTCTGGGACCTATAAATATTACCTTATTGGGTGGTGCCTGTGGCTCAAAGGAGTAGGGTGCTGGCCCCATATGCCAGAGCTGAAGAGTTCAAAACCAGCCCCGTCCCTCCCGCCCCCCAAAAATATTACCTTATTTGGAAAATGTGTCTTAGCAGATGTGATTGAAGTTAAGGATCTTGACATAGGAGATTATAATGGGCCGTAAATACAATTACAGATGTCCTTCTACAAGAGAGATGCAGACGGATCACACAGACACACAAGGAAGAGGGGAAGGCAGAGAGGACTGGCCGAGAGGGACAGAAGACCAGGCTGTGACGGCCTAGAGAGGACAGCGGACACTGGTGCCCACCTTGCCTTCTTTCCTCTGCAACTTTGCGTCTGACCAGGCTACGCTTTATTGGCTTTTGAATGATACTATGTAAAATTAGATTGAGTTAATGTGTCTTCCAAACTCCCTGTGTAGTATTAGAAAGCGAGACCTACTATGATTAGCAATGTAAAAATTGGAGCTGCTTTAACTAGAACATTTGAAGACTATTCCTTCCATATTCTCTCCAATTTCACTTTATTGCATAAAAAGCCAATTACTATTTGCGCATAATTATTTCTAGATGAGAAAGAGAAGGCAAGATGAATTTTTCGTCTATATTGGGATTAGCCAAATATAACCAGATGATACAAACAGGATTTGTTCTCAAGACTTAACCATTTAAATTGCCTTAACAGAAGTAATATTACATTGTCAATTGTATTATTTTACCTGAACTGAGCAGAGTCCTTTTTTTAGAAGACGTGCTCTTCATTACAGCTGTGAAAATCCATTGCCCATAGAAAACACTTCTTACTCTTGATTCCTCTGGTCTTTTCTACCCACATGTCTAATCTACCACTATGTTTTGTAGATTGTATCTCCAAAACATTACACGTTCATCTTCTCTCCATTTCCATTCCCACCGCCATAATCCTGTGATGGTTAATTTTATGTGTCACCTTCAATGAGCCTATGCTGCCCAATTGTTTGGTCAAACTCTAGTCTATACGTTGCTATCAAAATATTCTATAGATGTAATTATCCTTTACCTTCAGTTTAAGTAAAAGAGGTTTACCTTGATTATGTTAATGTACCTCATCACATCAGTTGAAGGCCTCAAGGGGAAAAACCAAGGTTTCCTGCAGAAAAAGGAACTTTGCTTCAAGACTAATATAGAAATTCTACCTGAATTTACACCCTGTCAGCAAATGAGCCTTGCAGATTTAAGACTCAAAACAGTAATATCAACCCTTCTCTGAGTTTCCAGCCAGTCTACTCTACGAATTTCAGACTAGTTAACCTTCTCAGTCACACGAGCCCATTCCTTAAAATAATATTTTCACGTGTATGTGTATATATGTTTTTCTCTCTATATAAAATCTGCTGTTCCATTCATCAGGAAAACTCAACTGATCTAGCTAGATTATTAAAAGACCACATTTCTAATTTCCCCATTTCTTCTATTACCCTAAATCCTTTCTCCACAGAGCAGTCAGAAATAGACTAAATGATGAAAGATAGATTGATTAATAGACAAGTAGACAGATAGACAAAATTTGGTACTATCTGCTTATGATCACACATTGAAAGCACCAACACTAACTTCTAACTCCCTTGCTAAGGCCTCTAGGTCTGTGCCTAATTATGCTGTCTCAGCCCCAACCGGGAAAGTCCACAAGACAGGGTGATAGATACTGATTCTATATTTACATATAAATATTTTGATCTTACATATTTTAGCATTGTGAACTTAGTCCCTGGGATAGTTTTGCACGTGGGGATAGTAAGCACTCACTAAATTAATGGGTAAGACTAAATCAGTTGTGATTCTAGAAGTATTTTGAAAATGTGGCACCAGTTTCTCATTCACACATAAGACACATAAGATTAAAAAGGGAATTGGAGGAAATGCAAAAAACAAAATGTCACCCTTGGAGTGATGGCCAAGTATGACATATCTACTTTGTATGAGGTAAAATATATTCTGCTTCTCTTTATTTGGTTTAAAATAGGATCATTTTATTGACACTCACCTTTTTAAAGAAAATCTTCATTTTAATCCCACTTGTGTCTGTGACATTACTACAAAATGGTCATGAGTTTGGTTAAAAAATAAAACTCAGAATGGCTGTGTCTGGGTTTTTATTATTAAACCAATTTATGCCATCTCTGGTAAGTTTGGAGAAAAAATCTAATTTTTCTGAGCTTCAGAGTTCTTCCCTCCATAATGGGGAAAGTATGTACCTCTTTCAGTGATTTGCAGATCAGAAAAAGTAGATAGGGAAAAAATCAGATCTTTCATAAATACCCTTTGAGAGGATAGTAAAGAAAATACCTAGATTTGAAGCAAGAAAGTTCTGGGAAAAACTACCAAGTCCAGCAATCATAATGTATGCTGTCGTGAAGACTGGAGATATTTATCACACATATTATATGCCTGGCATATAATTATTAGTCCATTTTTAAAATAAGCAATATCCTGATTTTCTAACCTTTGCTTGATATTAAAATGTCTTACAAATTGAACATCTCTGGTAAAAAACTGCTGGTCTGGGCTATTCTTCCACCACCCCTGCAGCACTGGGCAGAAGGCAGTCCTTTTGAGATCCAGGAAGAAGAGCAGAAAGGCCAAGGAAGTGTTTCCAGATAAAGTAGTCAACTAATGTTTTTCACAACATTAGTTGGAAAACGATGTGCAACTTGCATCTGTCAACATGCAAGATTTAGAAGGCAGAAAAGCCCGGGCACAGTTGTTATGCCTATAATCCTAGCACGCTGGGAGACCAAGGAAGGTGGATTGCTTGAGTTTAGGAGTTGGAGATCAGCCTGAGGAAGAGTGAGCCCCGACTCTGCTAAAAAAATAGAAAACTAGCCAGACATGGGGGCTCACACCTTTAGTCCCAGCTCCTCAATTGGCTGAAGCAAGAGGATCACTGGAGCCCAGGAATTTGAGGTTGCTGTGAGCAATGATGACACGGCACTGTAGCTTGGGACAACAGAGTGAGACTCTGTCTCGAATGAATGGATGAATAGAAGGCAGAAGAGGGAGTGGATCTGTGTTCTGTACCAACAGTTGCAGGCAGACGGGCAGGCAGGTGTCGGAAGGAGATTCAGGGACTCGTTCAGAGCGCCTAGAAATTCTTTTAGAGCTGTAGGCAGCCGGTACCGTCACGAAGGTTTCCTTTCAGTTCTACTGGTTCTCGATTCTGTGAGACTTGGCCAAAGCTTCTGCATCTCCAACACTTTCTAGTTCTTTCTATTGAAACCATTCTCACTTTGAACACGAAGATTGCCTTCTGTTCATAGTTTCCTCACTGAAACTTGTCTGGTAAAGATAGATTTGAAAGAAAAGCTAGAACCTCATCATATGTAATTGGGGGGTTTGTTGTATTTGTGTTAGAACTATATCAATTATATATTAAATTTGGCTCTAATTTTAGAGTGTAAGGTGAGAACTTCCTATTCCATCCTCCATTGTCCCTGTGAGTTTCCAAGTTAATGTTATCTCAATATGATTATAAATTCATGGGCCATTTTTTTTTCTCCAGTTGAAAATGTTGTGGTCCTGGATGAGCAGCACAGCCCAGTGCAGAGGTTAGTAAACCATGAAGGCTTTTGAGATGATCACAAGGAGAGGGGGCCCTTTGTGTCTCTTTCCTGCCCACCTGGCATAGCTTATGTAAGCTTTTCTTTGGGGTTCCACTGGGAGTGGTGCACAGGGGTAACACCCGCTAACTCGTGCCTGCCGGTTCTTCTTCCTTGTCACAGGCAGCATCTTAATACATGATCACTGCTCTACAATTTTTTGTGCGGTATACAAAGACCTACTTTCTTATTATAAGAAGAAAGTGTTGCTACTAATAATCTAGACACTGTCAAGTATAAAACGACTCCTGAACACTTGATCTACTAAACACGTGATTTATATAACCATCAAGTTATATAAAGTTTAATTTCATCAGTAGCAAAATGAGGGTTTAGGATCTTCAGTACAAGGAAATACTGAGTGACCGTGATCCTTTCTTTCAACTTCCTTTGGATCATATCAAATTTGAAACATATTTATATATATGAAAATGTATATAAATTAAGATATGTGATTCTGATGAGAGATAAAATAGCAGTTAAAATAAAGGAGAGAGAGACAAAGGGTAAACTGTTTAAATGGTTTTATGGAGAGTTTAGATTTTATATTCTTTTATTCCCTCTTTGAAATTACTATTTCCCTGGAGTGGATTTATAAAAGAAATCAGACCAATTGTTGTTAGTTATAAATATTTCCTCTACTAATATTTCCACTATTTTAAAGATTCACTAGTTAATATTTCCTTAATTGATTCAAAGAATGAATGTTACAGAAGTTAAGTGACTTGTTCGAGGATGAGTTAATCAGTGCCCTTTGGGGGCTTAAGTCTACAAATTTCTCAGGCTAGTGGCCCTTCATCTCTAATTGATATAAAATGTTTCTTACTATGAGAAATAAGATTTAGCAAATGCATCTCTACTTTTAGTTACATTTAAGATTTATGGGAACATGAAGGGGTAGGCAATATTTTCGGACAAGACGATTTTATTAATTCAGGACAATAAGGAGTATCTTTTTTAATAGAAGTAGGAATAGATTTGGTGCCTCACAGATGCATTTTGGCAACAGCCAGAATTAGGAAATATAATTCTGCAAGTACAAGAAAGTGTATCTACATAATAGTCACCCCAAATAAGATTAACACCAACATCTAACTAAATGTATTGGTGACTTTTGAGCAAACTTGGGTACTTGGTCAAATGTGTACAACACCATCTAGTAGAAAGAGCAGAGAAAATAAAAGAAATTCAAACCCCAATTCTGCCCCATATTAATGTCTTCTAAGGCTCAGTTTCCTAATCTGTATAAAAGGAATAAAAAGTCCACCCTGACAGGATTGTCAGAGGGTAATAGATAACAAATGGAAAATGTGGAACATAGTGCCTAGTTCAAGGTAAACCCTTCTCTATGACAAGTATTGGCATGATTATTAATTATTAAATACACTAAGAAATCGCAACTCATCCTTAGAATGGCAATATGTCTTGTCTTGGCAAATATACCAATGCCAATTTTTTTCTCACTTTAAATGAAAAGAAATTTAAACATGCAAGAAGCATTTTTATAAAATCCAAACAGTTGTGCACACATAGATTTCTATTTTGATACCAGCAGATTGAATTTCAGACTAATTATGCTTATGAGGTTTTCATTGTCAATAGAAATTTTAAAAACAAGTTTTTAAATGCCTAATCAAATAGCATGTGAATGCTATCTGAAGCAATGGGACATGCTCTTTGTTTTAATATTAAGAGAAAGAGTGAAAAAATAGGATGTTTGAATTTGGGCATATTTATTTGGTTTCTCTTAAAATTCGAGTGCTCTTTTGGCTCATTTTAGAGGTGGAACCATTAAAAGTAGGAAAGGCATATATAATTATAAAGCTAGTGTATGCATTTATTCATGAAAGCATAGTAGGGAACGTGTACAATGATCAACATTACAAAGATTTTGTCTCTGAACCAGCTCTTCAGCTCTCTTGAAAATATTGCATTGTGTAGACCATAAAATTCTGTATTCATGCATAGACTCTTTTGTACAAGGGACCATTATTAAAAATATTTTAAAGGCATTATGTTAATTTGTAATAACTAGTTATTTTTCACAGTCTAGGAGAAACCAGAAGCATTTCTTATAGAATTAATGACAAGAGAAACAATAGAGAGCTTTTAGCTCCATTCAGACCACCCACACCTCACCACAAGAAAAGTACAACCCGGGAAAGTAGTCATTATCCCAATCAAACCCCAAGCACGAGGTTCTGTTAGTACTTGTATAAGTAACTCTCATTAAAACACCATGAAAACTGTATAATGAGATCACTGCTATTCTGAAATGATTTGGGGGCTTGAGTTTCACTCACTTAAATTTTTTTTTTTTTTTTTTGTGGTTTTTGGCCATGGCTGGGTTTGAACCCGCCATCTCCAGCATATGGGGCCAGTGCCTTACTCCTTTGAGCCACAGGTGCAGCCCCTTAAAATTCTTAAAATCAAATGTACATAGTGAATATGTAGCTGGAAATCTGATCACATTATGTCTAGGAAATGTATTTTTTAATAGTTCTGTCTCATGTCCTTGCTTCCCTAAATGTAAACTATTTCTAACATCTTTCAAAAGCAAAGTTGTGGGAGCTTATGTATTTGAAAGTTCTCTTTAATGGATTGCTCACTTTTGCTTATTCTTGGTTTGAGGCAGAAGCATCTTGACATTTACTTTGCTATGTTCCTGCTTTCAAGGATGCTAACGAAAAATTGTCTTGGCCAGGATTAGCTTGAAATGTTCCTTTGAACTTCCGCAAGGCCATTACAACAATCTCTGGAAGAGCTCCCTTCATCATTAACCTGTCGCTGTATCTTTTTTAGGTACACAGAGCCAGAGCCCCACTCATGCGTGGACTGGCGGGTATATGTAGATAGTTGTTCCTCACCTTACAAATGGGCTGTGCTCCTAAATTCCTGATTATGGCAGGGACTTGAAAAATCAAATTAGAAATATAGTTGCTTACATAGCACCTATAGTCTACTTAATCAAGAGGTAGCTGAAATACTATATATTTTTTTTTAAGAAAAACAGGATATCAGAGTACAGTCACTAATTTTCTTGGCATGATAACGATTTGCCTTTAATTCCTCTCTCCCGGTGGTGTGTCCAGATATTCACATTCTGAGAGTCCTATTTCTATCTAGCAGCCAACATGAGACACGGGCTCATGTTTGCTCCTTTCTCAACTCTCCATACTCTTCAAAAATACAAATGCAGTGTGTGCCAAAGCCACATTAAATGTCCTACCATTTGGTAAATTCCTCTACAGTCCCACTTCCCCACAGTTTGCAGTGCAGCAATGTATGTGTGGACATTCAAATGGGGAAGAAGGGAAACTTCTAAAGCAAAGGAGAGACTAGCTCTCTCTCTCTCTCGCTCTCTTTTTTTGTCTTTCTTTCTTTTTTTTTTTTTTTTCAGTTTCTGACTTTGGCCAGGTTTGAACCCGCCACCTCCAGTATATGGGGCTGGTGTCCTACTCCTTGAGCCACAGGCGCCACCCAAGAAGGGAAATTTTATTAACTTTTGCTGTTCAACTGCTATCTCTTTAAGTGTATAGAAAGACTAACCATGAGATCTTATGCAGATATTCTATCCTGGTATAAGGTCATGTGGATATATTTTTCACTCACATTAGTTTCCCATTAATAGAAAACCTTTACCAGTTATATTTTTGATGAGATCAATTTTGCAATCTCATGGTTTTCTTTTTGCACATTAAAGGATTAAAATCAAAGATCCTTCTGTGTCTGTGAAGTTTAGTGCAATTATTGCAAATAGAGGAGATAGCAATCCTTCATGCTTGCCCACTTTTAAGACATGTAGCCTGGCATACAGGTAAGTGAAGAAGAAAGATAGCAGAGACCCAAGAGCAGCTTCAAGAACTCACCCCCTCAACCCTTGCAATCATTTGTGACAAGGCTGGGAAGCTTGCTGAAACTTGCTAAAATAAGCTAGGAAGAATGTATTTCACAAGATATAAATTTCACCCATAAAATTGTTAGTGCCAAAATCTAGAAAGTGTTGCAAATGTCAAATCTTACAACGTGGGAGAATCTTCCCTGGAAGACCGTGATGCTTACAACAGCATCCCCAACCCAAGAGAGTGTGACGTGACAGGAGTCTTTTCTACTGGAAAATATTTGCCATTTGGAGTGCCTAGATTTATTGTGGAAACCAGTACAATTTGGATACTGTATTTACTCTTTTTTTTTTAACAAAACTGCAGATTTAATTCCACCCCCCCAAACTCAGAATCATCATGGAATACCACAACCCCCTCAACTGGAGAGCAGTTAGTCAATGTTTAATGAGGAAAAGGGCTACACATTGAAAGTTAGAAATGAAATACCTCCCTGCAGGGATTCCGAGGAAGGAACACTTGCTACGGTACTCAATTTTTAAATATTTCTGCTTTGCTTAAGAGTGACATGGGCATAGGACGCGGCTTTGGAAATGAGGGCATCATCAGGATCTGAAGTACAAACCGCAGAATATTATGCAAATGTTACCCTGCAATATTGTATAGGACTTTATTGCAAATTATCTCCCCACATTTTACCCTCATTCATTCTTATTTTACCCTAATATTACTAGTCCTGTGAAATTTTCTATCGTGTAGGTGAGAAACTAAAGCTCAGACATGCTAATTATTTTGTTTCCGATTATCCCACGAGTAAAAGGCAACTTTACCTCCTCAAACATCTTGCCACTTTTAAAAATCCTAAGTCCAGTGCTCTTTCTACAATATCATTGTTACATGGTGTTTTAAATTCTGAGGCCATTCTACTATGGAAAAGTGAGATGCTGAGAGTGAAAGGAAAATTTTATTAAAAGCATATTGTATGACAAAATTAAAAAAGGCAATTTGATAGAGAAAGGGTAGCCTTTCAACAACTGGACAGCTCATATCCAAAATAAGGGAAGAATTTAGACATAGAATATACCTTTTCCACAAAACCCATCTCAAAATGGTTCATAAATCTAAATGTAAAACACAAAACTATGTAACTCCTGGAAGATAATAGAAGAAAATCTAGGTAACCTTGGGTCTGACAATGACTTTTAAAATGTAACACACAAAGCACAATGCAAGAAAAGAAATATTGGTGAGCTAGGTTTCATGAAAATTAAAAATATCTGCTCTACAAAAGACACTGTTAAGGTAATGAAAAGACCAGGCATAGATGGGCAGAAAAGCTTTTGCAAACACTTATCTAATAAAGAACTAGTATTCAAAAAGTAAAAGCAACTCTTAAAACTCAAGGATGAAAAAGCAACTCAATTTTAAAAATAGGCAAAAATTCTGAACAACTATCTCACCAAAAATACAGATGG
Organism: Perodicticus potto; assembly: GCA_963574655.1. Lineage (NCBI taxonomy): Eukaryota > Metazoa > Chordata > Mammalia > Primates > Lorisidae > Perodicticus > Perodicticus potto. The sequence goes on along the minus strand of CAUYRH010167181.1, from coordinate 21,282 downwards.
AAAACAACCATAGGAAAACATGTTCAACATAATATGCCTTAGGGAATTCTATATTCAAACAATAAGATACAAGTGCACACCTATTAAAACAGCTTAAATCCAAAACACTACAACCATACACACTGCGAGGGTGCCGAGCCACAGAAAGTCTCGTCCGTTGGTGGTGGGGATGGAAGACGGCGCAGCCGCTTCAGAAGACCCTCGGCAGTTTCCTATAAAGCTAAACACAGGCCCAGCGTATAGATGAGCCAGGAAATGTGCTCTCTAGTATTTACCCAATGGAACTGAAAGGTATGTCCACGTAAAATCCTGCAAACAGATGTAGACAGCAACTTTCTTCACAATCACCAGAGCTTGAAAGCAACAAAAACGTCCTGCAGCAGATGCATGGATAAACGGACTGGTACCGCTACCCGTGGTACAATGAAATATTATTCGGTGACAAAAAGAAATGGACATGCAAGCAACTTAATGCATATTGGCGAGTAAAAGAAGACAATCTGAAAAGGCTGCATGCAGTACGCTTCCAAGTTTATAACATTCTGGACAAGGCAAAACTGTGAAGGCAGTAAAAGGATCAGTGGTTGCTAGAGACTCAGTGCAGAGGGAGCGTGATGACTAGGTGGTAAAGATAATTTTCGGGACGCCAAACCATTCTGTATGATGCTATGATGGTGGATACACATTATACAGTCGTCAAAGCCTATAGAACGTGAAACTTAGAGCTTTAATATAAGCTATGGACATGAGTTAATAATTATGTATCAATAGTGCTCAAGATCCGTCAAGATTGCTCATTTTAGCAAAGGTTCCATCCTACTGCAAGCTGTTGATAACAGGAGCCACGGTGTCTGGAGGAGAGGGACTGGGAGAAGGCTAACAGGGGAGCTCTGTGTACTTTCTGCTCTATTTTTCTCTAAACCTAAAACTGTCTAAGAAACAAAGTCTATCAATTCTGTTTTTAGAGAAAAGTATATTATAGCGGAGAATGTGCGGATCACCAGGTCAGCCTCCTTACTCTCCTTTCTCAGAACAGTTAAACTATAAGAAGGAAAAAGGAATTCAACAACAAAACACCGATGTCAGGCGATCTCTTCTCTGGACACACTCAGTCCCCAAGAAGGGCTGTGCCTCTTGGAATCACAGTATAGGAAGGAGTGCGATGGAAGATTTAGAGTTTTTAGGAAAATACGTAATCCCTCTCTACTGAGGGAGCATGAGGCAAGGCTTATGTCGCTGGAGCTGACAGTACTGGTGTTTTGTGATGCTTTGTAATTTCCTACATACGTTCACGTCTACGGTCCCTGGCCACAGGCCCTGCCTCACCTGCTCCCTGACGCCAGCCAAGCTCAGGCCTCGTGGAGCACACGGCAGCTTTTTTTTTCATTCAGACTTTTTTTTTTTAAATCAATTTTTAATTAAAACCATAGCTGTACACATTTATGGGGTGCAATGTGATGATTTGATATACAATGTGGAATGCTTAAATCAAACTAATTAACATAACCTCACCTACTTGTTTTTTGTTCTAAGACATTTAAAATTTACTGTCAGTTATTTTGGAATATACCCTTGCATTGTGTGCATTAGGCGAGATCCCACCAGTCGGACTCCCCCTTGTTAGACTGTATTTGTGTTTTATCATTCACATGAGTGGGCAAACGTTTATATCGGTTTCATAACAGCATTGAGTCCATTGAATACCATTGTGATATATGACACCACGGAATACTATTCAGCCATAAAAAGATGGAGGCTTTACCTCTTTTGTGTTTACCTGGATGGAGTAGGAACACATTCTTCTTAGTAAAAGGTCTCTAGAAGGGCTTTTCTGTTTTCAGAGTCCTTCCCTGAGGCACAGTGTACAACTGTGCCCTTCCCCTCTTCCTTACTCAGGATTACAAGAAGTCCCCATGAAGCCAGAAGTTACCAGGCTGACTGCAGTGAGGGTCCATTGAGTCAGAGGCTTGGGGCTGGGCATGATTTTAGAAATTATCAGCAGATTTTCATATTATTATGTGGAAACCCTGGGTACCTCGCCTAGCTGCCTGGAGCAACGGGACAGAGGGGAGGTTCTTTCTACTGCTCGACTTTTCTTTGCCCACCTGGCCCCAGGGGAATTCTCAGCCCAACCTGAAATGAGACTTTCACAGCCGCTGAGTCTCTGAGTCAATCGTTCCTCCTTCGCATCCTCTCAACTCAGCCCCTGGCTCCTCACTCCTGACACCAACGTGTCAGATCACGTTCTTTCCATCGATACCCTTCTTAGCCCCATAAGCTTCCTTCAGATTTCCACTCTCTCCTGTCTCCAGTGCACTCTGTCTTGAGCACCACAAAATCTTCCCCCGAACACAAATTTCTACGTGTCTTGGTGTGTGTGCATTTAGGGGGCTCTGCAATTTGACCCTACCTACCTTTTCATAGCCAGGAACCCACGACCTGTTCAACTATTCTGCTTCCTCTTCTCCACCCTACAGCACATCCCACGACAACCGCTGCTTCCCCTCTTTCTTCACACTGTCCTCCTGGAAATGCCCCTAGCTTTAATGAGCACACAGCCCTTCCCCCAAACCCAGATAATTCTCTCTTTCCCTGTGAACTTTTTCCTCACTGCCACGAGATAATTCTGTCTTCACTGAATTTCAAAGTACTTACTTCTTGTCTGCAGCTGTCATTGGGTACTTGTATTACTAGGCACTTTAATTAGATTTGTGGTTTATATATTTTAATTCTTGAATTAGAGATTAAGATCCTTAAAAATGGGCATCTTAGATGGCCAGTTTCCGGCAGTCTTGTGCAGAACAGTGTTCGATGAGGGTTTATTGTTAAGAATTGGAGTTAGCTTTAGATGGATAGGAGTCAAAATCTTTGAATAGTTGGTGCCAAATTATGAGGAAAGTTACTTTACATATTCCCAAAATAGTACATTTTAATATGTTATTATATACTATTTATTATTAGTGGTACTTTCTTTGAGGCAGTGTCCTTGGGGACATGATCCAAATACCAAATGGCTTTATAATAAACTTTTATTAGCAACTTTCTTAAAAAAAAATGCTTTTGACTTTTCCTTGTATGCTAGATATAAACTCTCATGACAGCAGCAGGTTGTAGTGTGAAATTCTATGTGAATAACATCTCCCAAGATTGTTTAATATAAAAAAATGCACCCTGGCTCAGCTCCCGTAGCACAGTGGTTACGGTGCCAGCCACATGCACCGGGACTGGCAGGTTCTAACCCTGTCTGGGCCAGCTAAACAACAATGAAAACTGCAACAAAAAAGTAGCTGGGGGTTGTGGTGGGCCCCTGGAGTCCCAGCTACTCAGGAGGCTGAGGAAAACGAATCGTTCAAGCCCAAGAGTTTGAAGTTGCTATGAGCTCTGACCCCATTGCACTCTATCAAGGGCAACAAAGTAAGATTCTGTCTCAAAAAAAAAAAAAAAAAGGTGGCTCCTGTGGCTCAAAGGAGTAGGGCACTGGCCCCCTATGCTGGAGGTGGCGGGTTTAAACCCAACCCCGAACAAAAACTGCAAAAAGAAAAAAAAAAAGAAAGAAAACTATTGCACCCTGTTCACCAAATGTTTCTTTTGTACAATATAAATATCAATTTTATCTTTTCTCAGTATAATTATAGCTATAAATAATCGATCCACTTTTCATTTTCTTAAACTGTATTTCATTCTTTCACATCCAATTTTTTTCTTTGAACCGTTTTCCTCCAACCAAGGATTGAGAATAATATTCAAATTCTATTGTAATTTTGAAATATTTATATCAACAATTTTTAGAAATGAGAATTTTCTACTAAGGAATAACCCAAAATGAAGAAAAGTTATAATAATTCTGAGATAACGGTCAGATACATCCAAATGAACGTCTGTAATCTATTTACATTGTTTGACATGTTTAAAAATTAACAAAGGTAAGGAAAAGAATGGGAGACCCAGAAATCATATTACTAACAGGAAAATAAATCACTTGCTTAATCATTGTTAACTTAGGGACGGGAAAATATTTACTTTTCCACTCAAAATATATCATAAAGTAAATTGAATCCATAAATATTGGTGAAAGGCTAATAAAAAGTTTACTAGATGCATAACTCGAACCATAAAGGGCTGGCCACGTCTAGTGGGAGTGCCAAGGCAGGCCAGTGGGAAAAGTTTACTAGATCATAACATATACACTGTAAAAAACTGTTCTTTTATTTAATTGTTTGATTTCAGTTTAATGAGAGGGTACAAACAGGTGACAATGTTTGAATTTATTAGCTAGAGCCCCTCTTGTAGTTGTGTCCTGCACCCAAAAGGTGTGCCATATACTCCTATTCTTAATGTATGATTTTTATTAATTTCTCATATTTTCTTAAATTAGAAGTAAAGGTGGCTCAGCACCTGTGGCTCAGCGGGCTAAGGAGCCAGCCACGTACACCTGAGCTGGCGGGTTCGAATCCAGCCCGGGCCCGCCAAAAAACAATGATGGCTGCAACCAAAAAATGGCCGGGCATTGTGGCGGGTGCCTGTAGTCCCAGCTACCTGGGGAGGCGGAGGCAAGAGGCTCGCTTGAGCCCAGGAACTGGAGGTTGCTGTGAGCTGTGATGCCACAGCACTCTATCCAGGGTGACAGCTTGAGGCTCTGTCTCAAAAAAAAAAAAAAGAAGTAAAGGAAATAGAATAATTTACTAAATATATTTTAGAAACATAATTGACTTACTTTAAGACTTAGCAATGCTGGATTTGATAATGTGGTTAGCAGCTATTACATCTACCATCACTGTGTTTACCCAATTTCCTTGTTATTCTGTCCCCGAATTTCCATGACTAGTGCGGACCTCATCAGAGCAGGATTGTTTTTTTCAACTTGAAGGGACTTATTATGTCTCAATGCTTACAGGAAATCGTGGAGCATACAAAGTACCTTAATAACGTCTATTGTAGTAAATGAATAGTTTTTGAAGTCCTATAATACAAAACTGCAGTGTTACAATATGTACAATTTAGATTTTAAGTCTGAATTTCAGTTTAAAATCATAAAGGAAAATCACCAAATACCAGACGTGGAAAGGCCTTCTAAGCATAAAAGGGTCTTGTTTTACATCTCATTTGGTAGATGTCGAAATTAAGACAAGACGAGATTGACTTGTAAGATCATAGAACATTGGTACTAAAAGACAACGGGACCCTCGTGCAGTCCCCATGCCCAGGGTCACAGTGTCACTCTGTCCCTGTGTTAGTGTCTGCGGTGACAGGGTCTCATCCCCACCTGAGGGCATCACTAGTCTGCTAGGAACACGGTTTGTTAGAAACTTCTCATATGTAGTCATGATTTCTACACCGAGGCATCAGTTGTTGAGCCCCAGTTGGTCAAGCACAGTCTGTCTGTCTAGTCTAGGGTTCATCATGAGAAAAGGCAGGAGAGGGACAGACATCGCGGAAGACTATGAAGCAAGAGGACTGTGTTTCCCACAGCTCTCATTCACAAAGGACCCCTCAGGGGACTCCTATAGTACAGCAAATTATATATGTGTATCTATATACATAAATGATACACATACACAAATACGTAAGTATAGAATGTGTCTGCGCACATACACACATATATTCAATTGTCAAAGACATGCACACATTGTATGACATGTAGTATAAAGAAAGTTATTTGTATTTATATTTTGTATCTTATACAAAAGTCAGTTAACACGTGTCATCTTTCCAACTCCATTTTCCTTTGGTTTATTTTCTATTACATAAGGAACTTCGGAAACAAAACTGTGTAGTACTTGCCTTACCTTTCAAGAGTGGAAATCTAATCCCCCTTTCATATGATTATTGTTAAAATATTTTCAGAAAGTATTCCATTTTGACTCTTCAACCAAATACCCCTAATTCCATGGTTGTTTCAAGATGCATCTCAATTACACCCTCCCTTAAATATTAAACTTATTTAAGTCCGTCATAAAATGCAGTAAATTAAACACAGCAATCTAGATGGGATCTTACTAGGACAAAATAGCAAAGAGCCTGTCTCCTGGGCTGTTCAAAAAAGTACTTTTCTCTCAGTGCAACCTATAATTCCATTTGCTTTTCCATTAGACATATCACTTTTGAGTCAGACTGAAATTAATGTGAAAAATGTCTTAGTCATCTTTGTATGCTACTACTAAACCAAGTTTCCTTCATTCTATACTTATGCAGTTGAATTTTCTTTTGGGGGGGAGAGAGCCAATTTACTATTGTAGATAGAGCTTCTTTACAGCTTTTTAAAGTAGTGTTATGTTCACAGAAGGCACATATTCATATTCTGAAAATTAAACATGCAAAGTTAATTCAGAGCAAAAATATAAATTTTGAAGAAAGCATCCTACCTATAAAAACCCGGTGGCACCTGCCCCACCAGGAAGCTTTTCTCCATGTCCTGGAGGACGTCGTTCAGCATCCGGACGCGGGAGGGCGCCCTCTCCTTGGGGTCGTTAGCTGGTCGCATCTCCTCCGACTGGAAGAGCTCAGCACTGTCTCGTAGCCGCGAGGCCAGGACCAGCAGGTGGTGCAGGCCGGGCTGATCACCTGGGGAAGAAACACAGGCTCCTCTCAAAAGAGACATCTTCAAAGGAGCAAAACCAGCATTCAGAATCATGGCTCTGAGTTATAAACCAGACAGACCACTGAAGACAAGGGGTTTCTTTGACAATTCTCTTCTGTCACTTGAAAAAAACAAGATGGTATTCGAATCTTAGCAGAAAAAAGCTTCAACATCACTTAAACTTTGATAATATATTTATTCTGCTCAAAGTATTCTGTCTAAACTTGCTTTTTATATTCTAGGAAATTCAGTTTATTGTTAGGAAAGTAAAGACAGTAAACAAGCGTATGTGCAGTGTTGAGGAGAGAGGCTGTGTTCCAGGCCCTGTCTGTTTAATCTCCATTCCCCTTGTATCCTCACCTTCATTCAAAGAACAGGGAGTATGTGAACAAATGGCCCTAGGTCGTCAAGCACGTAAATGGCAGGCTAGGATTGGAAGCCTGGTCCTTCTGATTCAAAAATTCCTGCCCACCTTGGTGTAGCCCGTATTCCAGAAAAAGAATAATGAGATGCAGTTTCACACTGTTTTCTTCTGAGACCACGCGGCGTGTCACTGTATGGCCTCATGTGTCTGGGGGCTCTGTGTTCCGTACAGAAACTCCCTCCATGTCCCGCTGAAACCAGTCCCTGCGTCAGGACACTAAAAACCATTCCACAGGCTGTTTGTCTTGTTCTGTTTCTTTTGACTAGATTCTTGTTTGTTTTTTGTTTATTTTCCATTTCTTGGTATAACTTACCGAAAGTCATTCTAATATGAATTGTGGTCACAAAACCTCCACAGATGCTCCTTTGACTTAGAAAAAGCTGGCACTAGGATAGTGGGCCCCTGGACCCTGGGGCCAGTCCACCAGAGTGTGGACCCTGCCCTGCCACTCTGTGCCTGTGTGATATTGGCACACAATATCCTCATCTGTAACATGAATATAATAACAGTATTTACTTCACAGATTTGTTATGAGGATTAAACGATCAACACTTGTTAAGTATTTACTTACAGGCAAGCAGTTCCCAGCTGATATTTTTGGAGACCTTACTTAAAAATCATTCTTTCGTTATATCATGAAAGGCAGAATTCTCTTGTTATCATAATAACCAAGCCCCCTGCCCTTGCACCAAGCCCCCTACTCCTGCTACTAATCCCCCAATCCATAGATTTAAAGAATATAACAAACCCTTTACCCTTTAAAGGGGAGTGTCTTAGCCCCAGCCCCGACAAGGGCAGAGGAGCTAAATTCTGGGAGAAGAGATAAGATTACAGAAGGAGGGGAGGGGTGTAATTTAAACATGTCCCTGGTGGAAAGTCCCGAGTTCCTTGGAAACTTACCCAACTCTTATGCCCGTACTTTGTACCCCTGAACTATGTATGAACAATGTACCTTATGACCCATGAAGTAATGAACTTGTGATGTATCTTATGATTTATGAACTAATATGTACCCCCCACCCTGCGACCCTGCCTTAATTGCTATGATTAGCTTCTGTATTGTACTAGCTTGCTTTGCTGACCATGCAAGAAAAATGGTATAAAAGGATTGTCCACCTGGCATTCGGGGCTGAATGCCTTTATGGTATCAGCCCCCTGCAGGTGTAATAAATTTTATCAATTATTGCATCAAAGTGGGGTCCATCTTTCTATCTCCGTGACTCGGTTTACTTCATTATGTTTTCCCAAATATCCTACAACTGGACCCAGTCTTTAAGTGAGACAATAGTTGCAGGGCATTCTAGGGGATCAGGTACAACTGGCTCCAACAAGGTCAGCGTAACACTACTGAGGGTCACTTCAAGTCAGAGAAGTAAAGAACATGTAGTTAGAACCCAAGCGGGCAGTGCTGAAGGATAGCCCTGAGTCAGGCAGGTGGAAGCCTTGTAGGGCCTTCCCAAGGGCAAGTCTTGGGCAAAGGGAGAGATCACAAAAGGTCTCTGCTCTAGTAAAGTCCACAAGTTCCTAGTTCCCAGAACCCCTGGGTATTATGAAAATGCTGGTGCCCAGACCTGCTGGGGTAAAGCCCGGGGATATTCGCTTCGATGTGCCACTCAGATTATCCCATTGCTTCTAAAGAGTACGAAACACTAGAGGACGGCGGTTTGCTAAGTGCAGAAAAGCTGACCAGGACATGGCCCTGACACATCAAATATGTCCGTCAGCAAATGACCAAGCCCCAACCTGATGATCCTCATGCTTCTCACCTTCATTTGATGAAAACTGTCTTACGTCAATTCTTTGTGCTGACACTCAGTAGTGTGTCACTACATAAGTAAAGCAGATTTGATAAAGCACAATTAGAGAAGAAATCCAACAGCAAAAGAAAATTACATAAGTGATAAGCAGTTTGATAAGGGCTACAAAAGAGAAAAACAGGTAGGCTTACACGGAGTGTTCTTTAGAGAATGTGGTAATTTTTGCCAATCTCTCCTATCCATGAATCATCTTACAATTATGATAGAAGAAGAAGTAATACTTGAAGCTAATCTCCCTGTTCACTGAACCTCTTATTTATTTTTCTTTCTTTTTTTTTTTTTTTTTATTAAATCATAGCTGTGTACATTAATGCAATCATGGGGTATAATGTGTGGTTTCATATACGATCTGAAATATTTTCATCCAACTGGTATTTTTAAAATTTTTTTAGAGATGCAGTTTTTCTGTCTCCCAGCCTGGAGTGTACGTAACTCACCATGGTCTCGAAATCCTGACCTGAAGCAATTCTCCCACCTCTGCTTCCCAAAGTGGTAGGATTACAGGCTGAGCCATTGTGCCAGGCCCTGAACTTAACAATATGCATAAAATTCACTCTAGGGATTCAAAAGCTTTTGTCCCTGAAGTCTCCAAAGTGCATTCCATATTTATTAATTATTTTGTTTGATTTTATAACAAAACTCGAGGTTACAAAAAGAGGTGTTTTTATTCATTTCAAAAATCTATCCCCTTAAATAAGTTATCACTGCCATTTTCTGAAGATACGGTTTATCTTAAATTATAATGGTTCACCAAAGTTAACGTGTGCAGAACTTTGAGAGAACATCTTTACACAGGGAAAGAATAAGATAGATAAAGCACATTTAGATGACACTGGAATTGAAAGAGAACAACAGAAAAAATAAGTTCGACATCCTTGAGAGTCTTCCACTTAAGAAAGAAAAACCTATTCTGATCTAAAGTACACCAGTGAAGTGAAGACATTACTACCGAATCAAGTGAGACAAATTGTACCATTCTACCTTATTTACTTTAAATGAATTTATCTTTCATGGCAGTGCAGATGTAGAGAATTGACAGCTTTAGGAACTGGTTAGTTCCAGAAAGGCCCCTGATAGTGAAACTCACCATCCACAACAAACTAGACGTGTTACTTCAAAGTATGAAGGTACAAATTGAAAAGTGGCTCTATTTTCAATGTTCACTCCAACATTTTGATATATAAGTGATACTCCAGAGATTCCTACTGGCTATTCCCCTGCCAGTTAGAGATTGCTTGTCCCTTTAAATAAGACCCAGGATGAAATGCTACCTCTCTGCTTAAGCTCTGTGACCCCAAATGATTGATCCTCATGCTACTTAAGATCCCTCTAATACCAGCTTTGTAAGAGAATAGATTTCTGTCTGTGCTGTTCACTGCTGTTTCCTCAGCCAGGCATATCATCTAATCAGTAAATGATCGAAGTACGCATGTTTATCTCATGGCACCTGTAGCATTATTATCTGAACCTGCCTTGTATCTTTTCTCTTCTTGACTGAAAAGGACTCCAAAAGACAAGCAAATATGTTTTTATATCTCTTTGTAACTCCAGATTCTAGCACATTATCTGTTCTATGGAAGTTATTTACTAAAAAAGAAAAAAAAAAAGAAAATGTTGAGTGAATGTTAAATTATAAGATAACATCTTTTTGAAATGTGTTGTAATGTATATTAAACGATGTCTACAAAACCACGCAGGGAGATAATTGGTGCATTATGAGCACCAAAAATATATTCCTGCTAAAAACCAATTTTGGTTTCAAACAAAAAAATTAAGAAAAGAGGCTATTTTAGGGTAATGATAAGTTAAATTAAACTCAATTGATTTAAAAGTATGTTCCGTAAATAACAAATAAAAACTTAGGATATATAAAATTTTACTGGAGGTGGTATAGTAAGTGTCAGAGAATAGAGGATTACTTGAAGCTACTCACAGTTCAGATGTTTATAAAAAGTCAGTTTGGCCAAAAAAATTTCCTGGAAACTAGAGAATTCTCTCACATGGCCAATACAATATCTTGAGTTACAGAAAGATATATAAAATAAGGGCCTGGTCTGATTAATTACTATCAATATAGGCTGGAGTTAGTCGCTTAATACTACTTCAGCTTCTTTAGAAAATGATCACTTCACTTTGTAAGCACATAAGTTACTTTAAATACAAGTAGCTATTAATGGAGTATACAAATTAAACATAGGTTAGTACCAACTCATTTTTAAGGTGATGGAAAAAATAATGTAATAAATACATTTATTTTCAGAGCTGCCATTCCATATCATTTTCTCATCCTAAGCCCCCCCAAAATGTTTCCAACACCCCCTCATACATGCTTTAATAAGGATTTTCAATATTATTTTGCAGTTGCTATGAACTTGAACCCATTGATCTTTCCATGGGCTGGTATCTCAAACCTCTGAAGAACAAAAAAGGAAATAATATAAAGGGTAAAATTATTAAACAGCCAACTTTTAAAAAATGACTCTTTTATCTTTGATCCTTGTAAAAAGCCAACCACCAATAAATTTATAACATGGTAGAACATACTGTTTTACCATAGCTATTGAAAATCAAATATAATATTATACAAAATAATTGAGACTGCTTCCTAAAATTATCTTGATATTATTTAAGAGACAATTGAAACATACTTCTAAATTTCAAACAAACAGTTTGCATTAATTTTTTTTGTATTCTTATTATCTCAAAGTTAAATGAATTTATTTGGTAAATACTCATTGTGCCCTATTTTGTATACTATTCTGTAAAGTTCTGAGAAAGAAGCAAAGACATATAAGATTAAATCTTTAATCTTGGTTAATCCCTAGTCTAGTTAGAAATGTACATAATACATCTAAATATACAATAAATGTCACAGGAAATAGATGTTCATGAGGATGATTTAAGAGTTTGTTGTGTGTAGAAACATTCTCAGGGAAGAAGCGAAACTTGAAAGATAGATCACAGAACGGCCCAGATGTCAAGGGCAGCACAAATGAGCTCTTAACAACTCTGACACCTTATTTGCCCACAGCACTTGAGGAAAGGCGTTCTCTTTGCCAACAGCAACCTTGATGTCTTCCCCTTCTGTCCCCCTAGCCCTCGCCATTCTAGAGCATGAATCTACCTTTAAGCTATCATTCTTCTTGGAACAAGAAGAATGGAACTGGTCTTCTAAGAAGTATGAATGCACCTCTCAGGGGACGAGGAGGAAGGAAGGAACGGAGAGAGGCTGTGCTTCAGTGTGGACATGGAAATGCTTATTAAAATCCAGGCAAGCCAATTCAGGAAAGAGTCTAAGATGTACTGAAGAAAACAAGTCCCTCCCACTCAGGAATCTCCTGCCTTCGAGGTGACTGTCACCCTGCACCATGAGGCAGTGTGTCGCTGCAGAAAGTGCAGGGCTCTGGAATCTGAAAGATCTAGATTCAAGACCTGTTACGTGCATACATCTGAGTAAGACACAAACTCCTCCGAGGTTCAGTTTATCAATCTCTAAATTGGACTGACTCTCCAGCCCAGGGCACTGAAGTAGAGTAAGGTAAAATCTTACAACAAATGTGAGGTGTTTAGCACAATAACTGGGGCTGAGTGGAGAGACTTCTAAAAGGCCAAGGTGCTCCCCAGAAAATTTATTCCTCCTGAAGATCATCAAGGTGGGATCCCCAAACACCTTCCAATGGTAGCTCAAAAGCTCAGAAGCGCTTTATACATGTCCTATTTACTCATGGACTCTAAGACTTCTGAGTAAGACCATCCACTGCAGTGCTGACTACTGAACCCATGCCTGTTCTAACCTGCGGGGACCCTGGACCCACACAGCCTACTTCTCACCTGAGGCACTTTATAACCCCAGGAGTGCTGTGGCTTGAGTGTAACCTCCAAAGCTCATGGTAAAATGCAACTGTCAAAGTAAAGATATTGGAAAGTGAGGCCTTTCCAGGTGATTAGACCGGGAGGGCTGTGCCCTGAGGGGTGGGTTCAATGCCTTCAGGAAGGGCCTTGGGAGTTTCCCTTCCTTGCTGCTCTGCTCCTCTGCCCAGTAAGGAGCAGGGTTCCTGCCGGGCAGCAGCCATCTCGGGAGCAGATGGGACCCTCACCAGACAGCAACCCTGCCAGCACCTTGAGCTTGGACTTTCCAACCTCCCGAACTGTGAGGAAACATTCCCATTGTTTACACATTACCTGGTCTCGGGTATTCTGTTGTAGCAGCACAAACAAAGACAGTGAGTTTCAACTTGGCATAAGCTTCTGTGCATTTAGGCTCTTCTATAACTCGCTGGGCAAATTTGTAGCATTCCTACTTTATTTTTTATTTTTTGCAGTTTTTTTTTTGGCAGGGGCCAGGTTTGAACCCACCACCTCTGGCATATGGAGCCAGCGCCCTACTCCTTTGAGCCACAGGTGCCGCCTAGCATTCCTACTTTAAAGAGTGATTTTACGGCTCGGTGCCTGTGGCTCAAGCGCCTAAGGCACCAGCCATGTACACCTGAGCTGGTGGGTTCGAATCCAGCCTGGGCCTGCCAAATAACAGTGACAGCTGCTACCAAAAAATGGCCCGGCATTGTGGCAGGCTCCCGTAGTCCCAGCTACTTGGGAGGCGGAGACAGGAGACTGGAGGTTGCTGTGAGCTGTGATGCCATGGCCCTCTAATCCAGGGTGACAGCTTGAGGCTCTGTCTCAAAAAAATAAAATAAAATAAAATAAAATAAAATAAAATAAAATAAAATAAAATAAAATAGTGATTTTACTGCTTACTATGGTGATGTCTCCAGAGTTTCACACTCCAAAAAGTTTTAAATATTATTAGTTCATTTATGTTTATTTTATCTTTTGGGTTTATATTGTGACTGTATTTAAAGACCCGCTCAATTTTATTTCAAATTAAAAGAGAAATATACTGGTCATACTCTAAAAATACATTTTTTATATTAAATAAAAGGAGCTTTTTTTTTTTTTTTGTATCATTTCACAGAGCCTATTCTTCTATGGATGAGCTTATCACAGTTTTAAAGGTGCTAACAATTGCACAATCATATCTTAGACTTCACTGATTTATAGTGACAAGGAAAAGTGTGATTTATGTTTCACATAATACTATGGTTAAAAGAAGAATAGGAGATTATTTTGGGGGAAAAAATGTATGTTGCCTAATGTCATCTTTAAAATATCTTGTGATGTCAGTAAAGAGAAGAAAAGAAATTGCAAATATGATTTCTGCCAGGGGAAACAACAGTCCTTTATTATCCCACATTTTCTGTTCTTCATGCTGCCTTCTTTAGTGTGAATCACAATAAATCATCTCAGCTGGTTATTTTAAAATGTTAAACAAAACTCAAGTAGAAAAAGAAATGTGGGAGATAGTACATTATTGATACTCAAATAATCTAGCATTGACTTTATAATAAATAAATACAAAGGCGTTATTTAAAGATAAAATATGCCAGAAGACAAGATAGTTAGGGCCAAACTGAATACCAAGGAAACACTTATTTCAAAGACGTTAAAGTGATACATTTAGAAGGAATAGGTTGGCCATTTTTTACAAAACAGGCAACATATTTCTGCATTCTAACGATTATCTGATAATCCAATTAGCCAAGGTCTTTTAGCATATTGCATGGAGCAGGTTCTCTACATAACATCTGTCTCCCTGTGCAGAAGTAGAACCAAGGGATCTTTTTGTGACCCACAGACGCTCTCACTGTGCTGTGTTTGTGAGTACAAGGTCTAGCTGCTAGCTTCCTGGAAGAGTAAGCAAAAGCGCTCATGAATTAAATAAATCACATGAAGTTTAGTCTTATCATTCACCCAAAGCAGAGATTGGGCCTCGTGTGGTGACTTACCCCTGTAATCCTAGAACTCTGGAAGGAAAGAGAAGGAGATTGCCTGAGCTCAGGAGTTCGAGCCCAGCCTGAGCAAGGGCAAGACCACCTCTCTACTAAAAATAGAAAAACTAGCTGGGTGTTGTGATAGACACCTATAGTCCCAGCAACTTGGGAGGCTGAGGGAAGAGGATTTCTGGAGGTTGCTTTGAGATGGTGATGCTGCAGAACTCCACCTAAGGTGACAGAGTGAGACTTCTCAAGAAAAAAAAAAAGCAGAAACTCAGAAACTTCTACTATATAGCTAATGATACATATGAGATTAATTATGTATTGGCTGAAGGTAAACCAGGAAACTAACGAAAAAGAGGGGGGTGCTTAACTAAAACTAATCAAAATGAGGGGGAAAGGGTACTTTGTGCTCTATTATAAGTGAAAATTAAAAATTATCTTTGTAATTAAAATAAACAAACAACTTTAAAGTGTGCCAGTGAAGCAACGCTCATAGAATAATGAATCGTGGCCCTATGCTATCATTGGCCCAGGGTTTTATCCTAAAAATAGACCTTAGAAAAAATAATTACAATGCGATAGACTGTTCTTACGATGGGAAAGCAGGAAAATAAGTGTCACATATAATCAATACTTCAATCAATGTGGTGTCACACATAAAATGTAGATAACTGAAGACTTCAAAAGAATTCAAAGGAACCCTGCAGAGTGGGAAGAAAGATCACAAAGGCAGGCTGTGTGGGCGGCAGCACTTGTGAGGGGGAGACAAGCAGAAGGAATTTACAATTCTGAGAAGTACAAAATGGACTATAATTAGGGGACATTATGTGATAAAAATGTGAATTCGAAGAGAACTGGTGGGAAAGACTAGTTTTGGGAGGCAAACTCTGACAACGTGGAAATAATCAGATTTTCTTACAGAGCTGGCTACCTCAAATCCTTTCTGCAGCTAGGTCCAGATTATCAGTAAACAAAATATAGTCTTTAATATGGCTATGTAGTTAGAATTCACTTAAAAATACAATCAAGACTGAGACAGAACATGTTTTTAGGAATTTCCCCTAGTAGATGGCCAATCTCTTACCAAAGTACCCTATTCAGTTTAACAAAGTTAAAACAATTTCGAAGAATGCCCTTATCACACAAAAAACATAAGTTTTAGAAATGCCAATTCAGGTCAAACTTCTCGAAATCCAGCATGATACATATTTCCCCTGGATCAAAATCTTTCCTTGGAATTGCTTGGATTTTGGACAGACTGCCTTGTAATTCTTACAGCAAGCACAGGACTAAATGTTCATTGTACTTCTATACCTGTGGGCCAGTCCAGAGATGGAACTGGTGGTAATTAGAACCAAAATTGCAGACATATGGGCTGAAAGCTAGAATCAGTCTACTTATACAGCTCATGACTTAATTTTACTTATTGGGAAATTCAGTTCCTATCTCACAGAGAGGAAAAAAAAAAACACATTAGATGAGTGCCAATCACTTGTGATCGTAGAAAAGAAACAAGTTACATCAAAAATTGAAACTAGGAAATCTAACAGGGCACAGAACTGGTGGCTTAACATCCTCATCACCTTAAAATAGCAGCCCTCCTTGTAAAATGAAGTGATTGACACGGATTGCAGGCAGAATGGGGACCACAGACCCCATTTTGACAAGGATAAATGCCCCTAGAAAAAGGGAAAAACAGAAAAATAAGCTGAGCAAGGCAGAATAAAAACAGGTCAGCTAAACCAGCTGCTAAATTCCTTATCTGAGCAGTTCCTGCTTTTCCTTACAGCCTGGCCTGTGGGGGACGCAGCCTGCAAACACCCCTGCTGGGGTAGTGAACGCAGAGAAAGCCGTGTGCAAGGCCTGAGTAGAAAGATGAACCAGGCCTCCTCCTGCCTGGTCACAGCCCAAAGCAAATACCCATTATGGAGATTTGTATTTGGGCAGAGATGAAGGGAAGAGCTTGAGCCCTGAAATATGGGTAAGAGAGCTTACATCACTTAATCAACAGAGAAAGACGTGCCTGAGTGGAGATCAGAGGAAAATTCTTCTGTCCCACCCAGTTTTCAGAGGAGACTAAGGCTGGTGGCGTTTTACTCCACAGTGAACTACTGGGGATTAACAGCCCCCAGGAATCTGTTGTGTGTGCCCACAGACAGGAGCCTGCCGCCACACAAGGCTCAGGTTCTGGATTTCTCAAGGCTGCTCAGGCCCTTAAAGTTAATGATAGAGAAACAACAGGATCTGACACGCTTTCTCAGAGAAACTGCTGACGCCTTTGTTGCCTTCCTCAGCTCTCCCTCTGGGCTAATGAACAAATGGCCTTCACTAAAAGCTGAGTGGAACTGACACTGGGGCCATTCACTGGAGCCTTACTCACAGGCATGGCTCCCCGGGTTTCCCACCTTTGAAAATTCCATTCTGTGTACCGCCCTTTGTCTCTGCTGCTTCTAACTCTACTTTTGTTTGGTTGACAGCTGCCAGAGCCACAGGTCGTAAAGGACCAGGCCCCCCGGGTGGGACCCCGGCACTAATGTATTATCAGAGTTAAGAAAAAGGATAATCTACATCATAGTTATTCCAAGAAGATTAGGGAATGCTGCCAGAAACGACTGTCTGTGTAGTGAGACCCTCAGAAGGTGGCAGCCAGCCATGCAGGTTAAAAGCCAGAGTGATGTGGCGGGCGCCTGTAGTCCCAGCTACTTGGGAGGCTGAGGCAAGAGACTCACTTGAGCCCAAGAGATTGAGGTTGCTGTGAGCTATGATGCCACAGCACTCTACCAAGGGCGACATAGACTCTGTCTACAAAAAAAAAAAAAAAAAAAAAAAAAGAAAAAAAGTCATGTGTCCTGCCGAGTCCTCCTTGCACTAAATACATGTCCATAGCTACATCAAGTGACAGTTACTTTTACTTTATTTGAGGACTTCACAATAATGCTAAATAATTAACATTCAGAAGTCCGACAAAGAAAATAGCAGACATTAAACAGAAAGTGTCAGAATTATGTGGTCAATTATTTTAAAGTGTTGTTTTATATCTGAAGAAGTAAAGTGAGAAACAGTAAAATCGGTAAAAGTAAGCTCTAACCCTTTAATCTGCTTCCAGGTCCAAGGGTGTGGTGATAGTCTACCTAGTTTTTTTTCTTTTGTGTACTTTACTTAATCTTGACAGACACCTTCCTCTGCCCCTGCAAACTAGTACAACTGCATTCTAAATGCAGTGTTTGGGCACAGAGTCAGCCCTCCAAACCTGCGGGTTCTGCATCCACGGAAAATATTCAGGCAACAAAAATGGATGGTTGCTTCTGTACCAAAAAAAGACTGTTTTCCTTGTCATTATTTCCTAAACAATCCAGTGTAACATCTATAGTAGTAGTAACGCAGGATGATTTAAGGTACATGGGAGGATGTGTTTAGTTTATACACAGATCCTGGGTCATTTTATATAAAGACCTTGACCGTCTGTAGATTTTCGTACCCTGAGAGGAGTGATCCTGCCCCCACGGGCACTGACAGACAACTGTGATTTTCTTTGTCACAAGTACTTCTGAAATACATCAGCTATCTTATCAGTCACTATTTACCCTGCATCTCCCTACACTGCAAATAAATATTCATTCTCTATTATGTGTTTGGCATTGGCCGAATATTAAGAGCCAAGGTCACTCAGTCCAAATGAGCTTTCAAGAACTATTCAATAAATCAACTAAAAAAAAAAATTATTCACTGGTAAATTATCCTTCTTTCTGGTGGTTGTGAGAACGGAAGAGAATGGTCCACTGCTACCGTAAACTAGTGCAATAAATAAACAAGATGGCCGGTTGTCAAGAGGTAAAAATTACACCATTGAAAATGCAATTGGGTTTCAGAGACCTTCATACTTATACTGTTTGCAGTAAGGAGAAACAGTATTTTATAGTTCAGCCTTGAAGGTCACTTTTTTTTTCTTTTACTGTAATTGAGAACTTAAGAATAATCACTGCTAACCATCATAAAAATAAGAATATAGATCAACAATGAAGCTCAAATAAAGTAGCAAAATTATATATTTTCATTTAACACAGTACAGGAACTCGGTTTAGCTAATGAAATCAGCAAGCTTTGTTGCTGAAATTCAAAATGAAATATTTATATAGGTGTTGACAAGTGGTGTTCATTATTCACACATTAGCCATTTATTCTATTTTAGAAATAAAGTTATAACCCAAGGAGTCAAAATACAACAGTTGCTTACAGTTTAGCAAACATTTAGGATTTTGATCATAATAATTTTAAGTCATGATGATTAAAATAGAAAAATGTATGGTTTAACGGTGACTTTAATGGGGACATGTTCTATCACTTTGATTAAATATTTATTCCCTGGACATGTAAAAGCAACTTTTTAGGGAGATGATGTTTTATTACATTTGTCTGCTTCACTCCGTTCTGTTAATAGGGATAGATCTGAAGTCTGGCCTCATCTTTCTGAGTTGGAGCGACAGGGAGAACCGAGGAAACAAAAGAAAACAAAACACACACCGTCACCAACCAAAGGAGAAGATCTCCACCCGGAGCAGAAGCGTCTGCTGCAACCCCAGGGAGCCCCGGCTCGCCCGGCTGAGAACACCTGCTTTCAGGATAGACTGGTCCAGGCACAGCGGTGTCTGGCCAGAAGCACAAATGTTCAGAGAACGCCTGCAGTTTTATTTTTCCTCCTGTGATTAAACACTCTTAGATACAGCTATTAAAGAAGGGATTATTCCCCGGGGCTGCTCTCAGAATATTTCCCTCCCTTTTCTTTTGACTGATGCTTTCCCCTGATGACCAGGCTGCCCGGAGGCGCCCGGGGCAGCCGCGCCTTTCTCTCCCACCCTTTCCACCAGCGCTGCTCACTCTTGGAACATTGTAGCTCCGAACTCATAGTTGCTCCCACTTACACCACTCTTGTCTTAATTCTTTTTTTTATTTTTTATTTTTGAGACAGAGCCTCAAGCTGTCACCCTGGGTAGAGTGCTGTGACATCACAGCTCACAGCAACCTCCAATTCCTGGACTCAAGTGAGTCTCCTGCCTCCGCCTCCCAAGTAGCTGGGACTACATGCGCCTGCCACAAAGCCCGGCCATTTTTTGGTTGCAGCCGCCATTGTTGTTTGGCTGGCCGGGGGTGGATTCGAACTGCCAGCTCAGGTGTATGTGGCTGGAGCCTTAGCCCGCTGAACCACAGGGGCCGAGCCCTCTTGTCTTAATTCTTGACACTTCGTCATCCATGTGGACATACTCTGGCCCCTCCTTCCCTCTAGTGACCGCCTTCCGCACCCCCACCCCCCATCCCCACCCCCCACCTCCCCACCCCCCCACCCCCCATCCCCCCACCTCCCCACCCCCCCACCCCCATCACTGATGGGCACGGTGTCCACACCCTTCCACTCTCACTTCCCGGAGTTCCATTTGCTGGGCACCAGGTCTTCCCTTTCCAGCTCCTGTCTCTCGGTTCTAGGACCTTGTTTCGGCCGAGATGAAGAGGGTCCGGCTGCCTGTCACTGTCAGCCAACGTGCAGAGACGGGAACGGGTCCCCCAATCTTCCAAGAGTGTTCTATTCTTCCGTCTTCAGACCACAGTTTACACACACAAGTTAAAAGCAAGAAGCGGTCCAATGTCAGGTCGGCAGGTGACTCCACCTCACTCTCTCCCCGAGCTCAGTCCCACCGAGACAGGACAGTGTCTCGGTCCTCCTTTTCTTCATGCGCCTCTTCCCCTTCACGTCTTCACTTTGTTCTGTCCCCACATCATCACGAGAGCCCCAGTTTTCTGTATCTCACCCGCTCTTGCCTCTTCTCAGCGAAGCCCGGGCCCTGCCTCGGCCCAGCTCTGCCTGTGCCGTGTCTGTGCCAACGTTCGGGACAGCGACCCCCCAACACGGCACGCTGGCATTGTCAGACTTTGACCTTCTCCTGCCCTTCCACCCTGAAGCAGACTCTTAAAGAATTCTCTGACTCCTCTGAGGAAGTTATAAAACCTTAATTTCTGCATCTAGGGGAGAGGCGCATCCTCATTCTCAAAGACATGAGATGCAGAGAGAATAACCAGAGGGGCCTGACTAAATCACCCCGATTTACTGGCATTAGATCAGACCTTTTCCCCCTCCAATCAGACTTCTTCATTCTTCACCAAACTTAACATAAAAATATAGATTCCTTTCCTTGTTTCTTTGGATCTTCTTTTCTGAAGGCTCCTGTATCATGCAAAATGTATATTAAATAAATTTGAATGCCTTTCTCTCCTTAATTTGTCTTTTGTTATACGGGTCTCAACCATCAAGGTAGCAACTAGTGAGGAAAGAAATCTGTTCATCCTCAGCACAGAAATGCAGGATTCTCCTTTCCTCTCTGTGCAACTGGATTTTCCCTCTCCACTAGGTAAGTGTCTTCAAGACAAAAGCGTGCTCAGGCTCCCTGGCTCCATACTTCTCACCACCTAGGACCACATTTCCCAATTTGCCACCTTACATTTTTTTTTTTTTAAATACATGTATTTTATTATTCTTCATTACATTATTTCCCCCCCCCCCCACCCGTCCGTGATAAGACAGAATTGATTTACAGAAAAGAATACAGAAAACACCAAAGCTCCTGGTAGTGGGAGAGATTT
>CAUYRH010167177.1:0-33403 GCA_963574655.1 Perodicticus potto | reverse complement strand
TAATCTGGTAGTGACACCAGCTTTGTCCACAGTGTGATGTTTAATTTATGAAGTTACCTTATTAAAAATCTATTTTGGCTTCTTCACAGAAGTAGCTTCACCAAAGAAAAGGCATCTTGGAAACCATATTCTTTTTTTTTTTGAAACAGAGCCTAAAGCTGTCCCCTTGGGTAGAGTGCCGTGGTATCACAGCTCACAGCAACCTCCAACTCCTGGGCTCCAGCGAGTGTCCTGCCTCCGCCTCCCAAGTAGCTGGGACTACAGGTGCCTGCCACAACGCCCAGCCATTTTTTTGGTTGCAGCTGTCATTGTTGTTTGGCGGTCCCAGGCGGATTCGAACCCGCCAGCTCAGGTGTACGTGGCTGGCGCCTTAACCACTTGAGCCACAGGCGCCGCGCCGGAAACCATATTTTACTTCAGCCCTGAGACCTAAGAGTGCTCCCATGAATACTCAGGGTGGGGGCCCAGGCAGCTGAGGGCTGAAGACAAGGCCACTGGGCACTAGGCACTAGTTTGTTCTCCCAAGGCTGTGGGAGCAGGGCTGGGACTCTGAGCCCAGGACAGGGATGAAGGTAAACTAGGAGCTTACTCAGAGACCCCCCCCCCAGATGACACTGCACTGAGCCTGGCTCTTCAATCGCCCCACTCTGTATTTACCATATGAGTGTGATATAAACTGTGGTGTTACACAGAGGTAGTCTAAACCCATTGCCTGAAGTAAATTTCAGTACCTACACCATACTCTCCCCAGGTGCACATGTGGGCTACCATAAACATACATCTGTTTCTATTCTGCTACACAGAGGTCTAGTTTCCTGGTGAGCCATCAGTGTCCCTTCAGCCTTGTTCACACCTGGACAGCAGAGAGCCTTTTGAAGGGTAGCTGAGGTGTGCACCTGCCTGAACTGTGCTTGTTAGCTTCACCCTGGAGACTGTGCGGTTGGCTAGGCTGGCTTCCTCCTGAAAGGAGTGTGGACAGACCACATCTTAAAATAAGTGCCAAGCTTTAAAACCAGGGAAATATATTCAAAAGGATTCTGGGGCCCTTAGGCAAGTATTGGGAGCTGAGTCCCAGTGTCAGGAAGTTTGGTGAGCAGAGGCCACAGGAAATGGTTGGAGTCAGAAATAGCCCACATGAACAGCAGAGGCACTGACGGTTGGCAGCCACTGGCCTTTCACCTGTCCTGTGGCCTGTAGATCTTGAACTGGCTATATTAAGGAGCAGAAGGGATTCTACAGACCCAGAAGTTTGGGGGATGCTCTATTCTGGGGTGTAAGCTGTATGACATCATCATATTGCGTGTCCAACTATTGAGTTTCTGTAATGATGCTGCCCGATGATAACTATCTATGCAATGATCCAGTCAGTGACCAATGAGGCCACAGAAGCCATACTGCAGGGGAGCATGACAGCCAACACACATCACTGAAGGACATAGAGGGACTGCAAGCTTCTTGTAACACAAATGTACACCAGAGTTTCCTGAGTATGAGCCAAGTGTAGAGCACCTCACAGGCAGGGGACAGGGCTGTGAGGAGTCTTAAGGAGAGATACTGTGGCTGTTCTGACAATAAGGAGGGAAGCTCTTTGGGGGCGATATGAGAAGCTTTTATGAAGCAGGCATTTTAAGCACTGTTAAGAAAAATTAAAAGAGTAATACAGTTTTTAAAAGTCTGGCTATACAAAAAATTATACAGTAAAAAATGTCTACTTCTCAACTTAAGAGTCCCAGTTCCTTCTCATCTTTCCCAGAGACGCAACTCATTTTTTTTTTTTTTTAATATCTCCCTCCAGAACTTTTCTATGCCTACACAGGGTGGCCATAAAGTTCGTGTGCAATTTAAAACTTGCACATTACTTTAAATTGCACATGAACTTTAAGGCCACCCTGTTTGTAAGCATATAGATACACATTTTTCCAATCCAGCGGGTAGCACACAATACTCACCATCCTGGACTTGGCTCTTCCCCCTCCACAGTGTGCCTCATACTTATTCCATGTTGGCACCTGTTAGTTCTTGCTTTCTGTACAAGTGGCAGGGATGCCACTGCTTGGGTAGACTGCCATGTATTTAACTCATGCTGAGAGACTCATGGACGCTCAGTAAATGGACATACTGGTATTTTATGCCCTTTATTTTACATCATACTGCAGTAAACATCATTTTATACAGTTCCTTGTGCCTACAAGTGAGAATATCTGATAAAGGAAGATCAGTACATGTCCCCTTCAACACCATTTTACCAGCCTTGGCAGAATCTTGAGAAAGAAATGCTGTGAGTGTTTGAGGAGATAAGTAGAACAAAGGCATCTAAGCCAATGCAAGGAGCCTGCATCTGAACTCTTAATGGGCTTGGGAGGCTGCAAGTGTGAGAAGAAGAGGAGAGGTCAAATGCAGGTATCTCTGGGAGAAACCCTGAGGTGCTTCTGTCTGCAGAGCACCAGGTGCCACATGGTCCAGCTGCCTCTCCAACCTTAGCCAGGAGAGAGGCTACACCTGTTTTTCTTTTCAGGTGACATTTTTATAGGTAGGGCTTTCAGGAGACTTAAGATTATTCTGTTGTGGTGGTGGCACTACCTGTGAGCCAAAAGAACACACAAGAATGTGGTTAATAGGGCGGTGCCTGTGGCTCAGTGAGTAGGGCGTCAGCCCCATATACCGAGGGTGGAGGGTTCGAACCCGGCCATGGACAAACTACAACAAAAATATAGCCGGGTGTTGTGGTGGGCACCCGTAGTCCCAGCTACTTGGAAGGCTGAGGCAAGAGAATTGCCTAAGCCCAAGAGCTGGAGGTTGCTGTGAGATGTGATGCCACAGCGCTCTATAGACAGCAACAAAGGGAGAGTCTGTCTCTAAAAAAAAAAAAGAACGTGGTTAATAAATCCTTGAAAGACTCCAATGTCCTCAGCTCTGTTCTGGTGAGAGAAAGAAGATAAGGCCAGGCTAAGGCTGGTCCATCCTTCAGAAGGAGGGTCGTGTGGACTAGCCTAGGGATTAACCCATTAACCAAACTGATAATAAGCATTTATGTAGGAACAGTACAAGACAGTTTAATGCAGCAAATCCAGGTGGTACAAAATGACAGTCAAAGGCCTTGACCCCAAGAAGCTATTGTTGAATGGTCCCAACCTTTGCTCTAGCTGAAGAAACAAGGCAAACATTCATATAAGATAATTTAGATGGCAGAGTTTCCAAAGTAATGGTCCAGACCATTAGACCTTCTTGTTCCAAGGGTTCTTGGAATGTCCTGTCTGAGTGTCCAGGGAGGGCTCTAGCAGCTGATGAGATCTGAGCTGATACAGAGCAGAGGCAGTGAGATACCAACAACAGCCTGGGGATAGCAAGAGCTTTGTTTGTGCAGAGAAGTGTGTCATAAAATAACTAAAGTAAGTTTGAGGATTTCTAGATAAAGTGAGCAGAGATCCAGAATCAGAATTCCTGGTCCTGAAAATTCTGAAGACAGGGGATAAATTCTGTCAAGGGTTTGGCTGGGGAAATGCATTGATTTTCAACTACACTGCAGGTGAGGGTGGATTTAAAGACCTTAAGTTGCGAAGGTAGTGTGGCCACCTTGCAAGACTGACCAGACATGTGGGGATTCACAGTTATTCTGAAACTCAGAGCAGGGACTGTCATGTATGACTTTAAGTTTGACCAATATTGACCCAAACACAAAGGGCCAGGCCAGAGCAGAAGGAGGCTCTGGGAATGCAGAAAATAGCACAGATTGGGCCTCAAGTCCAAAGACAATGACCCTAGGGGCTAAGCATTAGACTATAATCTAGAAGTCAGGACGAGGCAGATGATAGTTGAACTGAACACCTCTGAACACGTTTACCAAGCAAATTTTATCCATCTTTTAAGGTCCAGCCCAAAGCCGTTCTTCATAAAGCCTTTCCTCTCTACCTCAGTGCAGTGATAGCTCTCACTTGCAATATCAGAAAAGCCCTTGAGAACTATGCATAGTTTATTAAGCAGTCAAGTACACTCGACCCTTGAACAATACATTTTTCAACCTGCCTACGTCTACTTATACGTGGATTTTTTTTCAATAAAATTTACAACAAGTGAGCCTGTCTGTCCTGCATTCCCTTCTACCCCCTCTACCTCTTCTGCCTCTGTGTCCTGAGACGAGAAGACCAGCCCTCCTCCTCCTCAACCTACTCAGTGAAGGCGACGATGAGGATCTTTGTGCTGATCAATTTCTCCTTAATGAACAGTAAATATATTTTCTTTTCCTTGTGATCTTCTTCATATATTTTCTTTTCTTTAGCTTACTTTTTAGAATAAAAATATACTATATAATGCATGTAATATACAGAGTATGTGGTTTTTGGCTTTTGGTCAGCAGTAGGCTACTAGCAGTAACATTTGGGAGGAGTTGAAGTTATACACAAATTTTTGACTGCATGGAGGGGTCATTGCCTCAAGCCCTGTGCATTGTTCAAGGATCGGCTGTAGCATTTTCTCTCACCTTTAGAGGTGACAAAATCAGCTCCATCTTTGCTCCACCAAAAGATAGATAACAAGTTCTCAAGGTAAAGGACTGTGCCTAAATGTATCTGAATCCTCATAGCCCAGAGTACAGTCTTGGGCAAACCAAAGGTACTCAATATATTATCTACTGAAGGATTCATCAATCACAGAGAAGTAGCACAATTGAAAAACTTCTGGAGTTTTGAGTTTTATAAAAATCTTTTTTGAATGTCTTCCAAAAGGGGGAGGGGATTTGGAGGGGAGATTTGAAAGCAAAAGTGGGAATGAACCCAATGTTTTCAGACAGTGACAATGGAATGGATGGTCATTCCATTCCATATATATCAAAGTTAATTGTTTAGGATTGTTTGGGGGTTATTTTAAAACTCCTTGTGATTCTGGAACTTCCAATTACTATTTGTGTGACCTCAGGAAAAATTAACTTCTCTTAATTTCAGCTTCTTCAGCTATAAAATGTAGCTAATCACTTACTTCTAGAGATGCTACAATGATCAGAGGAGAGTTTATGTTTATAAACTGTAAAATTTTATATGAGTTGTTATTATTTTTACCATTATCATTATTTAATGCTAGACAATACTTTTAAGGGATCTTTTAATACTATAATAAGACCAGTATATTATCATTAACAGCACATTTTTCAAAAATCATTGACATTAAATTGTTGGCTGATTTTTAATTATTTTGAGTTATTGCCATTTTGGTAGATTAGTGTTAGAGATAGGCTTAGAAACATATGTAGACCTTGCATCATTTGAGTTTATAGCATCTCATTCTGGTCAATATTAAGAATAATCAGGGCGGCACCTGTGGCTCATCGAGTAGGGCACTAGCCCCATATACTGAAGGTGCCAGGTTCAAACCCAGCCTCGGCAGAACTGCAAAACAGAAAAATAGCCAGGTGTTGTAGTGGGCGCCTGTAGTCCCAGCTACTTGGGAGGCTGAGGCAAGAGAATCGCCTAAGACCAGGAGTTGTAGGTTGCTGTGAGCTGTGTGATGCCATGGCACTCTACCGAGGCCAATAAAGTGAGACTCTGTCTCTACCAAAAAAAAAAACAAAAAAACAAAAAAAATCAACATTAGATATTATTAAATCAATTAGAAATGTTCACACAGTCGTAAATCAAGAATATTTGTTTAAGCATCTTTGATGACCACAGAGTGTATCTAGGGGATGCATAGTAGGTAGAATTTAAGTTCTTCAACCATGGGAATTTGGAATTTCAATTAAAACCATCTGTGAAATAGCTCCTAACTTTATGGGCTTGGGTATGGGTCCCTGAGTTGCCGGCCCAGTCAGGCAGGTGGAGGCCTGGTGGGTTCCAGGCCAAGTCCCTGGCCAGTGTGGGTGGCAGGCAGAGGCCCGGCGGGGGTGGTCTGGAGCCACGTGGGGGTTCGGCTGAGTCCCTGGCCATGGCAGACAGAGAGCTGAGGCCTGGCAGAGTCCCTGGCTGGTGCGAGTGGAGGGCCAAATCCCAGAGGGGGTGGATCAGAGCCGATCGGGCGTCCGGGTGGGGTCCCTGGCTGAGGCAGGCAGTGGGCCAAGGCCTGGTAGGGTGCCAATCGGGGCACACGGAGGGCCTGGCGGAGTCCCTGGCCATGGCAGGTGGCAGAACGAGGCCTGGCGGGGCACATATTGGAGCTGCTGCAGGAGTTCCAGCAGAGTTCCTGGGCGTGGCTGGCGGTGGGCCACCAATCGGGGTGGTGCAGCGGTCCCTGCGGAGTTCCTGGCTGGGGTGGGCAGTGGGCCAAAGCCCGATGGGGCACGGATTGTAGCCTCGTGGGACTCCTAGCAGTGTCCCTAGCCGCCGGGGCCCAGCAGAGGCCCGGTGGGGCACAGATTGGAGCCCTGCTGGAGTCCTGGTGGAGTTCCTGGCTGCTGCTGGCGGTGGGCCACGGCCCAGTGGGGTGCCAATCCAGGCTGCAGCAGGGGTCCTGGTGGAGTTCCTGGCCTCTGCGAGTGTCTGTCCGAGGCTGGTTGGGGCACGGGTCATAGCCAAGCGAGGGTCTTGGCAGAGTCCCTGGTCATGGCGGGTGGTGGGCTCAGATGGAGCAGAGTGGAACTCTGTGGTTAAAGGTGGAGTCCCTGGCCTGGGGGGTGGCAGGAGCTCTGTGGGGCCCCAGGGTCTCTTACCTGGTGGGCCACCTGGTCTGGCAGACAGGGAGGGAGGGCGCTGCTCAAGTCCTCCTCCCTCAGTTTCAGCAGAGGTCAGGCTTCTGGTGCGTCAGGTAAGGGGGGGAAGGATGTCCTGGAAGTTCAGAATGGCAGAAAACTTTAGTTCAGTTTTTCTGCCTGAAGCTTGGTTTCTTGGAGTTGCAGCTTGCATCAGCAGAGGTGACCTGCAGTTATCACTTCTCTCTCTCAGCTGGGCTCCCAGTCTTCAGCTCAATTGGGTAGTTTCTGGAGGTTATCTTTCCTTTTGGACGGGAGCCTCTGTAGAAAGCTGCTTCCAGTAGGCCATCTTGCCCCTCACCCCATTTTTATTTAATTTTAAATAGCTTAAAGTTAAATTTTAAAATGGCTGCTCAATTCCTTCTTGAAAAATGAAGTATGCCAGGAACAACTTGGGTATGTAAATATATTTTTTCATCTGCAAATTTTATAAAATCTAACTACAGATTAAGTATTTGTAGTGAAAATTTAGCATCTGAAATAGGTTGCAAGTACAAAATACAGACTGGCTCTCTAAGATGTAATGCACAATAAAATATAAACTATCTCATGAATAATTTTTTTGTATTTGAATATACAATGAAATAATGATATTTTGGAGACACTGTGTTAAATAAAATATACTATTAAAAATAATTTTATCTGTGGTTATTAGAACATTAAAATTATTTATGTGGGTCCCATTATATTTCTGTTGAGATGTGCCACTCTAAAAGGATCCTCACCCACACTCCTTTGCTGTACTTCATAAAGAACCACTCCGATTAAATGAAAACAGATTGCTACAAATTGTAAAGAGGTAGTGAAGTAAAAAAGAGCTTGATGAATAGATGGATGGCTAGAGGAACCGAGAAATGGAGAGGTGAGTGATAAAGCAAGTAAGTAAAACATTAATGGTAGAACCTAGGACAAAAGCATATGAGTATTCTCCGTAAAATGCTCCATATTTTCTGAGTGTTTGATAATTTTCATAACAGTATTGGGAACAAAAGGAGTCCCTCCTACTTCTATTAGACCCTCCCTTCCCCCTCATTATCTGGGGGATCTCAAGCTGAGTTTCGTTTGGCCAGGTTTGGGTTTGGTAATAATTGGAGGAATTGACTCAGCTCCTGATTTGCTCATCTTAGAAAAGGGTGGCATCCTGATAAACATTGTTACCAAGTCTTCCAGGAGGCTGGCATTTGGCCAATCCAGCTAATTTTCTTGTAGGAATCTTGAGGGTGTCTGCTGGGTGACCCCAGCTTGGGTTCCCAGATGATAGGACTTCTGCAGCCTTGGAGAGTAGCTTGGAAATTCTAGACCAAATCAAACCAGTTCAGGACCAAGACTACTCCAGGAATTTATGATGGAAAAATAAGTAGAAAATGTTAGAAGAGAGGCAAAAGTATGTGTAGAGCCAGGAGCAGGTTGGGGAAGAAGGCTGAAGTTGAGTTCGAGAAACCCAGATGTTACAGAGTATGCAGAAAGAGAGAGGAGAGACCCTGATCCTTTCAGGTCATGGATTTTCTCTGCCCAGACCCATTTCAGCTGAGCATTTGGACTTTTTGGAGAAGTGGTAGGAAGAACGCAGAGCTAGGAACCTGGATCTGAGGTTGGTTCAGGCGGATTCTGTGGGCAGACTCAGAAAGTTGAAGCTGAGCTGATCTGAGGTTGGTTTGGGGTTGCCTAAAAGAGAACACTTCCCATCTGGAAGAGTTTATGATTGCTATGTGCGTATCAGGCATATTTATGGAAATCATTACATTTAATTCTAAAACTTATCCTATAATTACCCCCTTTTTACAGGTAAGGAGCTGAAATATAGACTAAGTGAATTGCCTGAGATCACATTGTTGACCAGTGTCACATTCTAGACACACGTTGTCCTGGAGTGTGGGGGCTGGGAGTACTGACCACTCCCATCCTGGAAGGTTAGAGGATGCTGCGTCCTGGCTGGGTGCATATGACCTGTTTCAATTTCATGTTTCACCACATGAGAGATTTGCAAAGCCTTGCAGACGGTTGGGGTGGGGGGCAGGATGTGGGTCCCATGGGTCAAGTACTATTGTGCAGAAAACAGCTACCTACCTATTGCTAGGTAGCTTTCAGCACAGTGACAGGTTCCCCAGTACCAGCCATCATATTCCAAACTGCACTATTTTATAAATAATAGGAGATAGCTCATAAAGATTGTAATAAGTGAATTTCACTCGCTTATCTCTGAATACCTTCCAAAGAATGCACATAACAGTAATTATTAGCTTCTATCAACTATGTGTCAAGCATTTTACATGTGTCATCTCTAATCTGTAAAAGGGTCTTATATAATACATCTTACTAACTGCATTCTACACTTAAGAAAGAGAGGCTCAGAGCCAGTCCCTGTGCACAGTGGTGTTCCCCCTATCCCCAGCTACTCAGGAGGCTGAGGCAAGATGATCTCTTGAACCTACAAGTTCAAGTCCAGCCTGGGCAGCATAGTAAGAGCCTGTCTCCAAATAATAAAACAATTTTTTAAAGGGTGAAGAAAAAGAAACAGAAGCTCACACGGCTAATAAATGATGGGGGAAGGATTTAATTTCAAGTGCTCCTGATTCTAAAATGGGAGGGGATCTTTTTATCCCACTGCCTTCTAAGTTCCCAAAACAACTCTGTGGGGACACAAAAGGATCATCCTTTTAGACCAAAAGAATGAGGTTTGAGGTCATCTCAGTCAGTGGAGCCAGACTGAGGGAGATGCCTCTTCGCCCTGAAATTTCTGAAATTTAATTGCCTTGATCACATGAGACTCAGATGATTGCAGATGCAGCTAATTTCAGGTTCACATAACACGTCTAACTAGCACCCCACAGGAGGCGCATGCACATATGTAAACAGCCCTGCTGCTGCCTTGTGTTTGGGGTGGGCAAAGATGAAATTGAAAGTGAAGAGACAGAGGTCAGACTGGACCTCAACCCTGAGGTCTAGGCTCCCTGTTCACTCATAACTGCATCTTGAAGTTTTCCCAAAGCTCCCCACACATATCGCCTCTAAGTCTCAATGTTCTCAGGTCCCCACTGCTACCAGATACCTGCTCTTTCCTCCCTGAGGCCCTGGAGAAAGTGGGACCCCAGAGGAACAGTAGCTGCCACAGTCTCAGACAGCCAAACCCCCTCCCCGCCCCCAGGTTATCAGGTCAGCTCCACCCGCTGGATAGTGCCGGTCTGGGCCAGTAGCTGAGAGATGTTTCCCAGAAACTAGAAGGAGTTGGGCCTGATGGGAAGGAGAAATACTGGGGAGAAAGGGTATTCAGATAGAAGCCACCTTATATAGGGCCACTTGACCACCTCCAGGTGCCTGGTGAAGCCTCAGTGGAGAAGCCAGGACATGTGATCACCAGGGCACATACCCTTCAGCACCTCTCTCCCTTCCTAGGAAATTGTTAGGTGGCTTGTCATCAGGGGAGTTTTTCTGGGTCTCTGAAGATTTTGTTCACCCTACACAGGGAACAAATTCTTAGCAGGAAAATGTGAGTGTGACAACAATATATTTTGAAGCTAAAGTTACATGAGACTGGGCTAGAATGTCACCCCCTCATGGTATGTGAATATGCACACACTCACACACACACACGAAGAGCTCAGAATAAGCCTGGACCTGCACGGTAATTACCAAAAGGAATTTCCCAGTAGAGAATGTGACCAGCCTCAGAGGAGCAGCAGTGGTGGTCATAATGTGGACCCATGGGCAGGAAGAGGACAGAGGTCTAGGCAATGAGAGAGAAAACTTTAGGCTGACTCTTCTGTGATTTATTGGAGAAAGGCCCCCAAGCCCAGTCATCTGCATGACTCCTCAGGCCTGCCATGATGATCAATGATAATCTTACCACAACTTCTGTGTCTGTGTGTGTGTGTCACAGGGAGGCTGTTCCCTAGTGCATAGACTCCTCCCCACCTGCCCCGGCCGAGTAGAGGTGCCAAGTGTCTCTTCATTTGTAACCGATGTTGAGAACTGCTTGTTTTAGCACCAAGAGACTTGGTTTCTAACTAAGATGACTGATAAAGATCTCTGCCCTGGCATCCACACACTTGTGTAATCACTTCTTCTTGAGTGTGGGCTGGATTTAGTGACCTGCTGCTAGCGAACAGCATGTGGCAGAGGTGATAAGACGTCACTCCTCAGATTAGGTAACAGAAGGGCTGTACTTCCATCTCTCTCACCCCCTTTCCCCACTCTCAGCTCACTCTGATGGCAACCAGATATTAAGTTGTAATCTACCTCATGGAGAGGGTCCCAACACAAAGAACTGAGAGAGGACCCCCTGCTGACACCCAGCGAGGAACCCTCCTTTCAACCCTCCTCTGATCCACTGTTGATGAAGAGTTGAGGCCTCCCAAAGCCACATGAGGGAAATGACAAGTAGACCCTCTAGGAGAGCCCCTGGATTGAAGCTTTGTGAGAACTAAGAGCCAGAGGCACCAATCTAAGCTGTGCCTAGGATCTTAATGCACGGAAAACCTGAGGTAATAAATGCTTATTATATTTTTTTCTTTTTAAATTTTTATTTCAGTTTAATGTGAGATTAGGAACAACAAAGTTATAATGTTTGCATTTGTTAGGTAAGGTCCCTGTTGTAGTTGCGTCTCACACTCAAGAGGTGTGCCATATATTCTTACCTTGTGCCCATTAAGTGGGAGCACACCAGCCTCTTTCCTCCCCTCCTTCTTTCTCCCTCTCAACAACTTGAATTGAAGTGAGTTTTTCTCTTATGTGAGCATGTATTAGATCATCTATTGGCTTCGTATTAGTATCGAGTGCTTTAGATACTTGCTTTTATATTCTTGTGATACTTCACTAGGAAGAATGTGTTTCAACTCCATCCAGGTTAATACGAAAGATGTAAATTCTCCATCTTTTTTATGGCTGAATAGTATTCCATGGTATACATATACCACAACTTGTTAATCCATTCCTGGTTGGTGGGCACTTAGGTTGTTTCTATGTCTTGGCAATTATAAATTGAGCTGCAATAAACAATCTAGTGCAAATGTCCTTACGAGAAAATGATTTTTTTTTCTTCTAGATAGACGCCTAGTAATGGGATTGTAGAATTAAAGGAGAAGTCTAATTTGAGTTCTTTGAAGAGTCTCCAACTTCTTTCCAAAGTATTAGTTTTCAATTCTACCAACAGTGTAAAAGTGTTCCCTTTTCTCCATATCCATCCCAGCATCTGCAGCTTTGGGACTTTGTGATGTGGTCTATTCTCACTGGGGTTGGTTGATATTTCAGGGTGGTTTTGATTTGCATTTCTCTGATAATTAGGGATCATAAGCATTTTTTCATTATGTTTGTTAGCCATTCTTTTGTCTTCTTCAGAGAAATGCTCATTGTTTTAAGTTGCTAAATTTTGCAGGTAATTTGCTATATAGCATGTGATAACCAATACACTGGCCCAATAAATCCCATGTTTTGCTTAAGCCGGTTTGTACTGGTTTCTTGTCAAATGGAACTGAGAGACTTTTAACTGCTATGGGAAAAGGCCCCAGGGAAGCTGCACTGGAAAGGGTGTTGCATGTGACAGTGTGGAATAGACTGAGTTGGGAAGGTAGATTGGGGTACAGCATAATTTCCCTTTAGAAACGATCTTCTTCTCCCATCTCCTCCTCTTGCTTTTCCATCTCTCCTGTTCCACTCCTCCCTCCTCCTCCTTCTCTTTAATTGGTAGTGGAATAGCCGATTAAACTGTAGGTGTGTCTTGAGTTCTAGATAATAGGTTTACTTAGGCTGCAACACTAAGGGGACATGGTAAGAAAAATTGATAGTGGTGGGTAGTGTGGCTTTAGTGGACATTCACTGAGAGCTCACAGGGTGCTATGCCCCCTGCTGACACCAATATGCCCACTTTGTCATCTATGTGACTCTTTAGGCAGCTTTGGTGATCTGTTTTTGGATCTCATGCTGAAGGAGGATGCATTTAACCACAGCTGCCATGTGTGTCACACATGTGTGTGTGGCACAGAGATTTATGACACATTTTTAAATCACATCCATTTCATAAATGAAAAACTGAGGCACAGAGGGGTTAAAAGCTTACTATGAGTTTTATAGTTCTTAGGGATTTGAACCCAGGAAGTTTAGGAAGAAGGAGGGAGAGAGAGGGGGGCAATTAGCATAGTAGGTTTCTGCCCATGGAGAATGTCCTCAGAGGCTGGTCATGATCTGATATTGCACAATCCTGAGAGCCAGGGCCTCTTTAAATGTTGCATACAATGGGCCTCTCTTGCCTCACTCTAGTCATGGCCTGGCTACTAGAACATAGGTTGTCTAGAGGGAATTACAGGACATATGGCCGGAGAGGTTTCCAGAGCCCCAGGATAGCATCTCATAACTCAAGCTAAAGTCAATGAGGATCCAACACATGTAGAAGTCTCACTCCATAGCAGCTTACAAGGAGGCTAGGTAGAAGTGCTGAGTCTGGGAATGAGACTTGAAATGAGAAGACCAATAAGGAACCTACTGAAGGAGTCTGGTAAGAACATGAGAGCAGGGAAAGTCTGGAGGGGAGGTGAGAACAAAGGCAAGGGAGGGGTCAAAGATATTGATAGCAAAAAATAATCCTCACTAACATTTACTGAGTGCTTGCTGTGTGTGAGGCTTTCTCTCACTCAAATGTTTTTTCCTTTAATTCTTAAGTCAACTCTATTTGGTTGGCACTCCTGTTATTCCTATTTTAGAGATGAGGAAACAGAGGGTTAGTGATGTTAGTATCACTGGAATGACCATCTTTGAAGTTGTGACCATAGGTGGGCACAGCTTTGTGGCACACAGAAGCCAATTTAAGTGTTATCACTTAAACATGGTAAAAATATATAAATTTTGATATAATGCAGTTGATAAGTGGGTCCTGTATTTCCCCAGCCCCTGGTGTCATACAGAGAGTGCTAACATTCTCCTCTGGACAAGGATGCAAAGGCACCAGTGTTGAAAGCAGGGAGCAAAGTTCACTGCTGTTGGTCCCAGCATTTCCACAGTTATCCCTTCTCAGTATCTCTGGGCTAGGCCAGCCAATATATACAACTGACTGGAAAATTTCTGGAATCTCTGCTACTGTCCTGGATGTCCAACTAGCCTCGGGTCCCAGAATAACCCCCAACATCTGGGCATAGCTCCCAGGTAGCATCAAACTGCATCCTGGGCCAAGCTTTGGATTCAACAGCCATATCTGTATAGGCTCACCACCAGCTTCCAATTGGTCTTTCATTAACCTTGCAATTAAGATGAGTCTGCATTTTATACAACTGCTTTTTCTGGACTTTATTTTTAATATTGTGTGGAGTTTTAACATTATATTCCTTCTCCTAAAGATTGGAAGAAC
Source organism: Perodicticus potto (assembly GCA_963574655.1). Taxonomy (NCBI): domain Eukaryota; kingdom Metazoa; phylum Chordata; class Mammalia; order Primates; family Lorisidae; genus Perodicticus; species Perodicticus potto. The sequence goes on along the minus strand of CAUYRH010167177.1, from coordinate 19,397 downwards.
ATGAAAAGAGTATAGAATTTTGACAAGTTCAAAACTCTTTTTACCTAGATGCAAGACAATTAAATATCTTAAAAGCTAAAGAAATGCAACATTAAATCAAGTGCTGTAGCTACTACAGTAGAGGGAAGAATTAGGTAATGTCACAGAGTGCAAGTCAACTCTAGGGATACAGACCATGAGGCCAGCCCTCTAGAGGACATCAGTAAAGCAAGCAAAGGGGGGCATAAGTAATTACCATCAGTTAATGTTTCAGTGATGTATCTGGTCGTTAAGGAACCTTAGCTAGGTTAGAAGGTGTGTCAGGAGTAGTAGCGGTGGGATGACGTAATCATTTCCTTTGTGGTTATGAATCTTTCAATCCTGGAATGATAAAGAATACAGATAGACATGTTTAAGATAATTAATGTTTTTGGTATATGTGTTGTTCAAGAAAATTTAGTTTATTAAAGCTACAGTAAATTTTGTTGCTATGGTGGGAATGTACATGTTCCTCTAAAACTCTAACCTCAAGGTGATCATATTATGAGGTGGATCTCTTGGGAATTGATTAAGTCATGATGGCTCCTAAATGGGATTAATGCCCTTGTAAAAGAAGCTTCAAATAACTTCCTGGCCCCTTTTTACCCTGCCACTCTTCTGAACACTGTGAAGACATTGTGAAGACACTGTTCATCACTTCCACAGGACACAGCAACAAGGCTCCATCTTGGAAGCAGAGAGAAAGTCCTGAGTGGACACTGACTCTGCTGATGCCTTGATCTTGGACTTCCCAGACTCCAAAAATATGAAAAATAAATTTCTATTATTTATGAATTACCCAATCTAAGGTATTTTTGTTATAGCACCAGAACAGACTGTGACATTTATGGTTCTGACTTGCACTACATAATTGAGTAATTTGGTTACATTTGTGATTTTTGTTGGAAATCTCACTAAATTAACATGAAATATTGAATATTTTAGGACAACTTAAGAATTATCATACTTATGAAAAACATTCTTTAGGGAAATTGCAGGAAGATGGCTGACTAGAAGCAGCTTTTGTTAGAGGCTCATACTTAAAGGGAGAGATATTGGACTGAAGTGGATGAAAACCAAATGAGAGGAGCTCTGAACTTAGAGGACAGTATGAAGTACACATTACCCAGGCTAAACCAAGTGGCAGAAACAAGAGAATGGAAGAAAAGCCATAGCAGTGGCACTGCAATGGTGAGGAGCAGACTCATCAGTGACAACTATCAATTCAACTAAAAAAAGTATAATTAACATATTAAAAAAGAGGAAAAAGAGGAAGAAACTGAAAATACTCATGAGGAGGAATCAGCTGAAGAACTTTGGCAACATGAAAAATCAGAGCAGATCAATGCCTTTGGGGATGTCGAAAAAAATACAACAGAGAATCCCATCCGCAGAGAAATTGCTGAAATGTCAGAAATAGAATTTAGAATATGAATGCCAGATAATTGGAATAGAGGAAAAGATGGAAACATAGAACCAAGATAATTGGAATAGAGGAAAAGATGGAAACATAGAACCAAAAAATAGTTCAGAAGTTGTCTCAAGAAATTAATGAATTCAAAGACAAAGTCACTACAGATATGGACATAATGAGAAAAGATATAGTAGAGCTTAAGGAATTGAAAAAGGTATTTGAGGGGCTTCAAAATACAGTAGAGTCCCTCAGAAATAGAGTTGAGCAGTATCAACAAAGAATGTCAGATAAAGAAGACAAGACTTTTAAACTATCCCAAGTATTCAATGAGGTAGAAAAATGGAGCCAGAGAACAGACTCTCCCCTGAGAAAGTTATTGGATCATTTCAAAAAATCAAACATCCAAATTATAGGGTTTCCTGAAGGGGAAGAGGATGGTCCTAAAGGCACAAATTCTCTGCTCTGAGACATTATGGTAGAAAGTCTATCTAATGACTACTATCTGGACCTGTAAAATATCTACTATCGGTATCTCTGTGTCTCTTGCAATACTTGGAAAATTCTCTACAATAATGTCTTGGAGAAGAGAATTTTACAAGTATTGCAATAGACACACAGATTCAGATAGTAGATAGTTTCAGAACCCCAGCACAACTCAACCCAAACAAAGCATCTCTTAGACACATTGTAATTAATTTTGCCAAGGTTAATATGAAGGAGAAACTTCAGCAAGCAGACAGACATAAGAAAAGTATTACTTACAAAGGGAAAAGTATAAGGATGACTGCAGATCTTTCAGCTGAAACTTTCCAGCTCTGGATCCTATACCCAGCTAAACTGAGTTTCATTTGTCATGGAGAAATAAGTTACTTCACTGACATCCACAAGCTGAGGAAATTTTCCATGAGTCAACCAGCTCTACAAGAAATACTCAGACCCATTCTTTATAACAAGCAACAGGAGGGTACACCACCAAAGAAAACTTACCTAGAAATTAAGGAACAAAGCCTAGCTTCCACAATGGTGGGAGGCATAAATTAAGCTCTGGGCTTCTGGAAAACAAGATGACCAAAACTCTGCCATGTCTATTAATTATCTCAATTAATGTGAGTGGTTTGAACTCTCCTTTAAGAGGCATAGGCTGGTTGACTGGATACAAAAACTTAGGCCAGATATCTGTTGCCTATAAGAAACTCACCTTACATCGAAAGATAAAACAAGACTCAGGGTGAAGGGATGGGCAATGGTATTCCAGGCAAAATAGAAAGCAGAAAAAAGCTGGGGTTGCAATCTCATATGCACATACAATGGGATTCAAACCAACAAAAATAATGAAAGACAAAGATGGACACTTCATACTGGTCAAGGGCAACACACAATATGAAGAGATTTCAATAGCTAACATCTATACACGCTACCTGAATGCTCCTCGATATATAAAACAAACCTTAAGTGATCTGGATGATATGATATCTTCCCACACTATAATAGTTGGAGATTTTAACACCCTATTGGCAGTATTGGACAGATCCTCCAAGCAGAAACTAAACAAATAAATAATGGACTTAAACAAGACCCTAGAACAAATGGACTTACCAGATATTTGTGGAACACTTTATCCTAACAAAACTGAATACACATTTTTCTCATCAGCTCATAGATCATCTTCCAAAATTGACCATATCTTAGGTCACAAGAATAACCTCAACAACTTCAAAAGAATAGAAATTATCCCCCGGTATCTTCCCAGACCATCATGGAATAAAAGTTAAACTCAACAGCAATAGAAATCTTCATACTTAAATAAAATCATGGAAACTAAATAACCTTATGCTGAATGAGAGCTGGGTCATAGATAAGATCAAGAACAAGATCATTGGATTTCTGGAATAAAACAATAATGAAGACACAAACTATAAAAACCTGTGGGATACTGCAAAGGCAGTTCTTAGGGGGAAATTTATAGCATTAGATGCTTTCATCAAGAAAACACAAAGAGAGTAAGTCAGCAACCTAAGGGGCCATCTCAAGCAATTAGAAAAGGAAGAACAATCTAATCCCAAACCCAGTAGAAGAAAAAAAATAAAGAAAATTAGAGCATAACTAAATGAAATTGAAAACAAAAGAATTATTCAGAAGATCAGCAAAACAAAAAGTTTGTTCTTTGAAAAAACTAATAAATTTGATAAACACTTGCCTAGACTAACCAGGAACAGAATAACAAGATCTCTAATAAGTACAATCAGAATGATAAAGAGGAAATAACAAATGCCACAGAAATTCAAAATATTCTCAACAATTACTACAAAAAACTCTATTACCAGAAATATGAAAATTTAGAGGAGCTCAACCAATATTTGGAAGCACAATACCTTCCAAAACTCAGACAGAAAGATTTAGAAATCTTGAATAGACCAATATCAAGTACTGAAAAAGCATCAATTATATAAAATCTCCCAAAAAAGAAAAGTTCTGGACCAAATGGTTTCACACCAGAATTCTATCAAACTTTCAAAGAGAAAGTAATTCCTACAATGCATAAAATTTTCCAAAATATAGAGAAAGAAGGGATCCTCCCTCAAAATATACTATGAAGCAAATATACCTGATCCCCAAACCTGAAAGGACCCCCATAAAAGAAAACTATAGACCAATATCATTAATGAATACTGATGCAAAAATATTCAACAAAATTTTAGCAAACAGAATACAACACATTAAAAAGGTTATATACCATGATCAGGTGGGTTTTATCCCAGAGGCACAAGATTGGTTCAACATACACAAATCCCCAAATATAATACACCATATAAATAGAATAAAAAACAAAGACTATATGATTCTTTGAATTGATGCAGAAAAGGCTTTTGACAATATCCAGCATCTGTCCATGATAAAAACACTCAAAAAATAGGCATGGAAGGAACATTCCTTAAGCTGATGGAGGCCATCTCCAGCAAACACACAGCCAATAGCATATTGAATGGAGTAAAACTGAAAGCATTCCCACTAAAATCTGGCATGAGACAAGGATGCCCACTGTCACCATTGCTATTTAACATAGTGCTGGAAGACCTAACCATCACAATCACACAAGAAAAGGAGATCAAAGGAATTCAAATTGGGACAGAGGAGGTCAAACTCTCCCTCTTCACAGATGACATGTCCCCCAGGGACTCAACTACAAAGCTGTTAAAAGTGATCAAGGAATATAGCAGCTTTTCAGGTTACAAAATCAATACCAACAAATCAGTAGCCTTCATATACACCACAATTGTCAAACTGGAAACAAAATCAAAGATTCTGTTCCTTTTATTATAGCATGAAAGAAGATGAAATATCTGGGAATATATCTGACAATAGCCGTGAAAGGTCTCTATAAAGAGAATTATGAAACTCTGAGAAAGGAAATAGCAGAAGATGTCAACAAATGGAAGAACATACCATTCTCATGGCTGGGAAAAATTAACATACATAAAATGTCCATACTACCCAAAACAATCTACCCATTTAATGCAATCCCCATTAAAGCACCAATGTCATACTTGAAGATCTTGAAAAAATAGTACTTTGATTCATATGGAACCAGAGATAACCCTGAATAGCACATACAGTTCTTAGAAATAAAAAAAAAATCTGGAGGCATCACCTTGCCAGACTTCGGGTTATAATATAAGGATATAGTGATCAAAACAGCATGGTACTGGCACAAAAATAAAGATATAGATCTCTATAGATATATGGATATAGAATCTAGAGATGAATCCAGCCACATATCATCATTTAATCTTTGATAAGCCAAATAAAAACATGCAATGGGGAAAAGGACCCTTATTTAACAAATAGTTCTGGGATAACTAGTAACCCACACACAGAAGACTGAAGAAGGACCCACACCTCTCACCATTGACAAAAATCAATTCTCATTGGATAACAGATTTAAATTTAAGACACAAAACAATAAGAATTCTGGAAGAGAGTGTGGGGGAAACATTTGAAGATACTGGCCTGCGAAAAAACTTTATGAGGAAGACCACCCCCAGCAATTGCAGCAACCCCAAAAATAAACAACTGGGACTTGATCAAGCTAAAAAGCTTTTGCACAACTAAGAGTACCACAAACAGAGCAAACAAATAGCCCTCAGAATGAGAGAAGATTTTTGGATATTGTGAATCTGACAAAGGCCTGATAATTAGAATCTACAGAGACCTCAAATTAAAACAATACGAAAAGTACAAACAACCTTCTCTATAAGTGGGCAAGTGATTTGAACAGAAACTTCTCCAAGGATGACAGATGAAGGACCAACAAAAACATGAAAAAATGCTCATTATCTTTAATCATCAGAGAAATGCAAATCAAAACCATTCTAAGATGTCACCTAACCCCAGCAAGATTAGCCCACATTGCAAAGTCCCAAAACACCAGATGTTGGCATGGATGTGGAGAGAAGGGAACACTTCTGCACTCTGGTGGGATTGCAAACTAATACAGCCCTTTTGGTGAGAAATATGGAGAATCCTCAAAGATCTAAAAGTAGACCTTCCATTTGATGCTGCAATCCCATTACTAGGTATCTACCCAGAAGAACAAAAATAATCTTACCACAACGGCATTTGCACTAGAATGTTTATTGCAGCTCAATTCATAATGGCTAAGTCGTGGAAGCAATGTAAGTGTCCATCAACCCATGAATGGATCAACAAACGTTGGTATATATATACCATGGAATATTATTCAGCCATTAAAAAGATGGAGACTTTACATCTTTTACATTTACCTGGATGGAGTTGAAATACATTCTTCTTAGCCAAGTATAACAAGAATGGAAAAGTAAATATCCAATGTATTCCATACTAATATGAAATTAATATATAAACAATTACATGTTCCTAAGAATAATAAAACACTATTATAGTTCAGTTCTGGGTTAGAGAGAAGCAGGAGGGAGGAGCGGGTAGGATGCACGGCAGAAGGAGGGAGGGCAAGAGGTGGGATCTTACCTAATGTGTACATTGTGAGGGTGTATAACATGCCTCCTGGGTGAGGGGCTCTTCCACTAAGGGATGTTTACCCTGGAAGTGAGAACAATGTAACCTAAATATTGTATCCTCATATTAACTTGAATAAAGGTAAAAAAATTAAAAATTAAAAAATTTTAAAATAACAGAAAAGAATTATCATACTTAAAAGTTTAATATATTAGATGTATAAGCCTTCTTAAAATATTTGGGAAAACCTTCTTTGTTGATTAAAATACTTTAAAATGAAATTAAATATGTTACATTTGTTGGCAAGGATAATAAGGGAATCAACTTGCAAATTTGTAAAATGAGTTAAATATTATCAATTGCCTCTCAAAAGGGTAAACTTTCTCAATTTATAAACAGAATAATATGACTCATAAGCTGAACTGAACTTAAGGTTGACCTAATTTTTTAATTCACTTCTTTAATAAATTGCATATGAAATCTTAAAAGCAATATAGCCTCCAAATAACTATTTTTAATGCATAAAAGCCATCTTCAAGGAAATAAATTATAATGGAGAACTCTTACCAACTGGTAGATAGTTTGCTAAGGTCACAAAGCTAGCAAGCAGCAGAGGCAATATTCAAACTAGAAAGCATCATGCCCACCCCCACTGGACCCAAGCAGGAAGCAAAACCACTCCACGGTACTTTATTTTCTGTTGATAACAGCATGAAAGCAGATACTCTGCTCATTTTCATATCCCCAGTCTTTGTCAGAGTGCCTCTGTAGCACCTTGCAGGAGCTCAATGTATGTGTGTTGAATAAAGGAGTGAGGAGAACCCAGTGAGCACAGTGTCCTGGAGTCCCCGAGAAGGAGCCTGGGCATTTCCTAGGGGCTGAATGGTGGGGGCCTGGGAGAGACGGTTGGTCACAGCCAGTCTTAGGGCCACTGATCTGCCTCTCACCATCTTTAGCATGTTTCCAGAGACATTTAGGATTTTAGGGACCCATGGGGATGTGGTACCTGGGGTTTGTGTTCAGCATCTGGTCTTCTTGTGTCACTTTCCCCTTCTTCTCCTGTCAGCCCCTTCATCACAGATTGTGCCTTCCATAACCCATAAAGGTCTTAAAAGGTGGTTTCCAACCTGGCACATAATGGCAGTTCTTCTTCTTGTGTATTCTTACTGCTCAGTTCCCAGGATCTAGAGATGGCAGGGGACCACGGGCTGGGGAATGGAGACTGGGGTAACAGAGCTCTTGAGAAATTCATGGAAGGGGCCAGGTTCTGCTCTCAGTGACCAAGGTCTCAAGCTTCCACTTTTACTCTCCTTTAGGGGAAAAACCAGTGTGAGTGGGTTATCAGAGAATCACCTATCTTTACCTTCAGGTTTGAGCCCCCTGCCCCAGTCTTCAGGCTGCCCCTCAATACACTGAGGAATCCCCTAGATGTGGTCGTTTATAAAGAACTTCAACATAAAATTTTTTTAAATGTGATACCTACAACAATTTTGTGAGATGGCTAAGGCAGATAGTCTTACGCTCATTTTATGGATGATAAACTGAGGCTCAGAGAGGCTGGTGAGATCTTCCGGCACATGGCCAGTGATCTGCAGAACTGAGAGCACAGCTCAACCGTGAGAATGGGGCAGACTAGAAAGACAGAATTGAAACCCAGAGCCAGGTGACTGAAATGCTTCTCTCACCCCCATTTTCCTCTTCCCCTGTACTGCACACACATCTGTGAGTTTCTGCCCTGCACGGTACCTGGACCAGGCCCTCCATCGTTACTATCCACAGAGGCATGTCCTGGACCTATGAACAAAAGAACAGGTAAAGCAAGTGTTGCCTTAAAATTTTTCACAGCTCTTCAGTTCAATTCTAGAAATATCTATTTAGACCTCTTGTGTACCAGATCCCGTGCTGTTGAGTGGCTGGGGAAAGAGGGAGTCAGTGTGACATGGGAAGGAATTCACTGTGGAGAAATCCTGCTGCTGGCAGCATCGGTGTTGGGGACAGACTCATTTAGGCTTTAATCTGGACTCTGTCCCTTCCCAGCTGGTGACTTTGAGCAAGTTTCTTATGCCTTTGGAGTCTCATGGTCTTCATCTGTAAAGTGGGAAGAAAGAATACCCACCTTACAAGTTCACTGGGAGGATTAAATAAAAGAATGTGCTTGGTGTCATGCTTGCTTTTGGGATACAGGTTCTGTAGCTTAACCCTTAATGTCTCTTTCCCCTGACTTCAATCCAGACATCAGATTCTGAGCAGAACACACATCCCACTGCCCCTGATTGTGAAGCTAACCCACTCAGCCTGACTTTTTACCCACATGTTAATCCTCTTCCACCTGCTCTTCTCCCTGGGGAGCTCACATGGCTGGGGAAGGACATACAACACAGGGAGAAGGAAAAGTAAGTGCTTAAAAGAAAATGAAAGCACAGGCTGAAGGAAACAAGGGGGAAGGCATGGCTGAACTGGAAGTGTGGAGCGCAGATAAGGTTGCAGCAAGGGAGCCAAACTTGAACTCGGCCTAGCCAGTTACCACACTAGAGGGTGCAAGGATGAGCAAAACTGCTTGTCTAAGGTGGAATTCCCTCTGGCTAGATTTCAGGCCTGGCCCCCCATGTGTGGGGAGATGAAGGTCTGTCCAGCGTCAGCACCACCCTCCTGTGGGATGCTTCCCACTGCTCACTACTGGAGAAGCCAGAATAGTTCCATGGAAGAAAATAACTTGGTTCTGTCCAGTGGCCTCTGCAGTGAGTGTGCCAGGATGCCGCACACCCCCACTCGCTGTGCTCACTCCCGCAAGATGGTAACCACCCTCCCACTTCTCATGACCATAGCCGTTGTCCTAGGACCTCTCTGTTCAGTTTTGACAAGAAGCCTCATCACTTAGCCTAGGAAGCAGTGATGGACCAGGATCTTAAGTTTAAATCCTACCCCAGATGCATCCCTGGGCTGTGCTGCCCTTTCTCTCCAAACAACTGTGAAGCAGACCTTGGTCAGCATCAGACTTTCTGTCCCTGCAACTGTGCTGTGGAAATGCTCTCCCAGACACAGGTCATACTACCAGGCAGTAGTGTTTAAAATTTATCTACAAGATTCTGACTAGTTTTGGTGAGGTGTGAAAAGAGTATATTCCCCAATTTATTCTAGTGATATAAATTTTGCTGAATAACACTAATAGTGAAGAGTAGTAAATTATAAGAATTACAGTGACTACTAACAGTGAACAGTATTTACTGGCATTGTTTCATTTAACCCTCACAAAATCTTAGAAGATGGTACTCCTGTTCATAGGTTAGAAAACCAAGACTTGGAGATTAAGTAACCTGCCCAAGGTTACACAGCTTGTACCTGGTAGAACAGGAGTCTCCATGAGGGACAGAAGAGTCAAATGTTCATTCCCCTAACAGAAAGTCAATAAATAATGTCTAACATCAAGAAAGGGCAGAATAATATATATTTCTAAATGCTGTGGAAATAGCATGCAAAACAGACCAAATAATTGATACTAGTTTCCTATATGAAACCTCAGTTCTGGGTGTGGTATGGCAGAAGCTTGCTATTTTTTTGTTATAAGTCTTATAATCCTAGTTGGATGTCACAAATATATATGTGTGGACTATTTGAACAAAAAGCAAATTATTTTTAAAAACAACACCAAGAGATAAAGAACAAAAAATATTTAAAAAGGGAGAAAACCATAAAGTACAGAAATTGACTAGAGGAAAAAGGAGTATTTAGACTGATACCAGGTTCTGCAGGAAGAGTGAACAGTTGAAACAAGGATGCAGAGATTAACTAGCAAAATTTTAGTTAAAACAAACTTGGAGCTGGATATCTTTTTCTCCAATTCTAGCTCTACTTATGCATTCGACAGAATTCAACATTACTAATAAGTTGATAGGTATGCTTATTTTAAAAAGGTAATAAAATTTCACAGCTGGGGAAGCAATTCTGGGGCTGTGAGTGATCTTTCCTAGTGTCCCACACAACTGTCATTCAGTCAACCAGGTAGCATGATCCCTGAAAACAAATACACTGCTACTGAAGGGACAGACTTACTTATACAAACATAAATCTATGTCACAGAGCATGGTTTACTCTTAGCAGCTGAAGAAAACGAAACCCCTTAACCCCAGGGCAGTAGCCTGGCATCTGAATGTGAAGAAGGAGGAAGAATTAGCTCAGTGTTTTTGAGATCTAGGAGAAGTCCCCAGTGTTTTGCGTGAATAGAATGTTTCAATGCCCAGTCCTACACCTCTGCTGATGTTTATTTTAAAATTTGAAGCAGTAAGTGAGTTTAGAAACAGACACAAATTTCAGCAGTATCTATTTTCTTTCTCCTCTTATTCATATGGGTCTTCTGTGTCTCCCATGACAATTACAGTTTGCCCTCTAAACTATTCTTTTTCTTGAATTCTTTCTAGATTCTCATCCAGATTACATTACCTCAATCTTCTTCACTCAGAAGTCTTTAAGAAGCAGATACCATTTGGCAACTTTACTCCTTAGAAATACTGTATGTTTTCCCCAATGCTCATGAAGCTTAATGTGCAAGTATTTTCATACAGTTTTATATTTTATTGAAAATCAGTAAGCCAACTAGCTAAGAAACTAGCTTGCCAGCTAGGGCCAAGAGAGGGCAACAGAGAGCTAACTCAAGGCTTTGCTGGTGAGGTGGTGAAAAATCCTGTTGTCACCAAATGACGTTGTGACCTTGCTTTCAGTTTTCCTCTCTCTCTTTTTTTTTTTCCATGATGCAGCCTAGCACTGTCATACAGGATGGAGAGCAGTAGTGTCATCAAAGCTCATTGTAACCTCCACATCCTGGACTCAAGTGATCCTTCTGCCTTACTTTCCCATGTAGGTGGGACTACAGGCACATGTCATCACGTCTGGCTAATTTTTCTATTTTTTGTAGAGATGGAGTTTCATTGTGTTTTGCAAGCTTGTCTCAAACTCCTGGACTCAAGCAATCCTTCCACCCTGGCCTTCCAAAGTGCTGGGATTGCAGATGTTGAGCCACCATGCCAGCCTTTATTTTCTCTCTCTGAGATGATGGAGTTGGACAAAGTATCCTGAAAGTCTCTTCTAGCTCTAAAATTCTGTGTATGAATTTTAAATAGTTTGGCACTGGTTTAGGCTCTGAGGAGAGAAGACTGAACAAAACAGACACAAATTCCCTATCCATATGAAGCTTACATTCCCATGGGGCCTTCTGAAGTGCAATGGCTGCCGTAAGTGGTGAAGTGGGTGGGAGAATGTGGGTATGAGGCTGGGGACGAAGTTTGGCCAGGCCTGACCAGTAGACATTAGGTAGGTTCAGGGAGCAGGTGAAGCAGGAAACCACTGAGACCAAGTGAAGAGGGAGCAGGAAGCTGGCTTTGCACAGGTCCAGGCAGTCAGAGGTAGAGGTGGTAGCACCAAACTTACAGGGAGGAAGCAGTAGAGTTGTGTTCACAGGAACCTTGTGGCCACAACACCTCCAGAGCAGAAGGCCTGTGTAGCAGTCTTCATTCAGTAGGGCCTGTGTCTGCTCCTGCGGGGTGTACAGGTCTTAACAGGCCCAGCTTCTGGGAGGGAGAGTGGAGAACATAGGCACAGCAGGGAGCCGGAAAGGGCAGCAAGAGCAGAGCATTCAGAACTGGGAGGAGCTGTCTGGAACCTTGTTGCCCATAAGGGTTGTTTCAGTGAGTAGATAAAACACAGGGGAATATTAGCTACTTCACTGTATCTGCAAGATGCTCAGCCACCTCTTAACACACTCTCAGCATTTTAATTGTCTGATTAACAGCCATTCTCAGGTCTTCAATTACACAGTGATCCAGAAAGCTTCTAGTTTTGATTGGAGTCAAAACTAGAGAAGGCTTGCAATGGTCCGGCCTGCTGCAGGAGCTGCTTTGTCACTTGAGCTGTGTGATGCAGTAGACCCAGCAATGCTCAAAGTGCCAGCAGAGGACACGAATGCTGTTAGAGCTGTCTGCAGCCCCCTTTAGGTGCATCACAGTGTAGGCCTATAGGATTGGGAGAAAGACCATTATCTCAGCTGAAGATAACTATTTTCCTTGTGAGAAACAGCTCTCTTCCTGTTGTTGGGCCTTAGTAGAGACTCAAATCTTGACCAAGTTTCTACATGACCTGAGCTGCTTTTCTTAAACTATGTATTATTTGAACTCCTAAGCCATAAAATTTAGCATACACACCAATACTCCATTAGCAGATAAAAGTGTCATGTACATAATCGGGCCTACCAGGCCCTGAAGGCACAAGTGAGTTATATAAAGAAGTGGCCCAAACACATGTGATCCCTGCTCCTGCTACACTGCTTTCTCTCTCTCAGCCTGCACCTGCAACCTTATGGGGAGTGCCCTATGGTCAGCTGGCAGGGGAGAGAAGATTCAGGCCTGGTATACAGATGGTTCTGTGTGATACATAAACACCATCTGAAGGTGGACAGCTGTAGCACTAATCTCCCTCTCTAGGACATCCCTGAAGAACAGTGGTGAGGGAAAATCCTCCCAATGTAGGTAGAACTTGGGCAGTACACCTTGTTGTGTACTTTGTTTGGAAGGCGAATTGGCCAAATGTATGATGCTGATTCACAGGCTGTAGCTAACACTTTGGCTAGATGGTCAGAAACTTGGAAGAATTATGATTAGAAAGTTGATGATGAAGAAATCTGGGGAATAGGCATTTGGACAGACCTCTCTCAATGGGCAAAAGGCATGAAGATACTTGTGTCTCATGTGAATGCTTACCAAAGGGTGACCTCAGCAGAGGAGGGTTATATTAATCAAGTGGCTAGGATTAACCATTCTGTGGAAACCAGTCAGTTTTTCCCCTAGTCATCCCAGTGGGCTCATGACAAAGTGGCCGCGGTGGCAGGGATGGAGGTTATGGGCTCTGACAAACCAAGGCTGACTTGACTATGGCCTCTGTTGAGTGCCCCATGTTTCAGTGGTAGAGACCAATACTAAGTCCCTAATATGGCACCATTCTCCAAAGTGATTAGTCAGCACCTGTGTCAAGTTGATAACACTGGACTATTTCTGTCATGGAAAAGGCAATATTTTGTGCTTACTGTAATAGACACTTACTCTAGATATGGATTTGATTTCTTATATATAATGCCTCTGCCCAAACTACCATCTGTAGTTTCACAGAACACCTTATCCATCACCATGGTATTCTACACAGTATTGCTTCCAATCAAGGAACTCACTTCACAGCAAAAGAATTCAATAATGGCCCATGCTTTCATAATTCACTGGCCTTACCATGTTGGTTATTATCTTAAATCAGTTGGCTTGATAGAGCAGTGGAAGGGCCTTTTGATGACTCTGTTATAGCACTAGCTAGATGGCAATACTACTTTAGTTTGTTCCTGCTGCCATAACACAGGGCCTTAAACTGAGTCACTTATTAACAACAGACATTTATTGCTCACACTTTCAGAGAAGTCCAAGATTGATATGCTAGCAGATTTGGTGTCCGGTGAAGGCTCTCTGCCTCATAGGGGTGCCTTGTTGCTGCGTGGTCACATGGCAAAAAGACATAAATTGGTCCAGGAAAGCTTCTTTTCTAAGGGCACTAATTCCCATTCATAAGGACCGAGCTCTCATGAGTTCCTAAAGGCCCTACCGCTTAATACTATCACATTGGATATTAGGTTCCAAGTATGGATTTGGGGGAATACCAACATTTAGACCATAGCATATATCTTGCAAGGCTAGGACAAGGTTCTCCAGAAAACTGTATATATGCTTAAATCAGTGTCCAATATATAGTGCTTTTTCTTCTAATAACCAGGATTCGTAGATCCTTGAATCAAAGAGGTGATAATGGATTATCACTATTACCTTTAGACACCCACTAGCAACAATTTTGCTTCCTGTTCCTGTGACTTTATGCTGTGCTGGCCTAGACACCTGTGACTTTATGCTGTGCTGGCCTAGACATCTTAGTTACAGAGGAAGAAATGCTTCTACCATGATATGCAATAATGGTTCTATTGAACTAGAAGTTAATGCTGCCACCTGGGCACTTTGGGCAACTTATGACTCTGAATTAACAAACCCAAGAAGGAAATTATGGTCATGGCTGGGGTGATTGATCCTAAACTACTAAGTGAAAAATTAATACTGTATCACAAAGGAGATCAGAAAGAGTATGGCTGGAATATAATAGATCCCTTAGTCAATATTGTCATGCCCTGCAATTAAAGTTAATGGAAAATTACAGCAATATAATCTAGGCAGAACTACAATGGCCCAGGCCCCTTAGGAATGAAGTTTTGGGTTACCCCCACCAGATGAAGAACCAAAACCAGTTGAGGTGCTTGATGAAGGTAAAGAAAATACAGAATAAGTAATAACAGAAAGTAGTTATAAATTCCAGCTACCACCATATGACCACTTAGAGAAATTAGTACTGTGATTGATATGTATTTCCTCCTTATTTTGTTATGAATACATTTATGTGTATATATACACATATTAAGCAAATATCTTTGATTCTTTCTTCTTTTATTCTTTTTTTATATATCATAAGATGTATTAACTTTGTATCAGTACTTAAGTGTTGTTAATTTTACATCATAGTATTTAAATTATAGGATTAGGGGAAAGAGCAAATATCACTCAAGGACTTCACCTCCTCTTCTGTGAAAGAGGGTAGTGCGTTTTTGGTTGTATGCAAGATTGTGGTATCATGTTGGTTGAATTATGGTCTTGTCTTTATTTGAGTGGATATTTAAAGACACAGGTGCCTAAGTGACAATGGGTGGACTTATTATGGACAATTTTATGTGTTAACCTCACTGAGTTAAGAGATGCTCAGATAACAGTCAAAACATTATTTCTGGGTGTGCCTGTGATGGTACTTCAAGAAAAGGTTGGGTTTTTTGTTTATTTTGTTTTGTTTTTTAAGAGACAGAGTCTCATTTAGTCACCCTCAGTAGAGTGCCGTGGCGTCACAACTCACAGCAACCTCCAGCTCTTGGGCTTAGGCGATTCTCTTGCCTCAGCCTCCCAAGTAGCTGGGACTATAGGGGCCCACCACAATGCCTGGCTATTTTTTTTATTGTTGTTACAGTTTGGCCGGAGCCAGGTTCGAACCCACCACCTTTGGTATATGGGGCTGGCGCCCTACTCACCTAGCACAGGCACCAACCAAAAGGTTGGTTTTTGAATTAGTAGATTGAGTAAAGATTGGCCTCACCATTACAGGTGAGCATCATTTAGTCAGTTGAGGGCCTGAATGGAACAAAAAGGCAGAGGCAGGGCTCAGTGGTGTGCACCTGTAGTCCCAGCTACTCTGGAGGATGAGGTGGGAGGATTATTTGAGCCCAGACTCTATCTTACAATAAAATAACTCCCCTCCCCCCAAAAAAAGATTTGGGAAAAAAAGGCAAAAAGGACCAAATTTGGCTCTTGAGGATAGGGCACAATTATAAGAGGAAATTTACCTAATAAAGGCAATCAGTGTAACCTAATTCTTTGTAACCTCAATGAATCTCAAACAATAAAAAAAAAAAAAGAACAAAATTGTCTCTCTGCCTGAGCTGAGATATTCATATTTTCCTGTCCTTCAGAGATTGGCATTTATGGTTCCTGGGCTTTCTGAGTCTGACTATGAGTTACACCATTGGCTTGTCAAGCCTTCTGCTTTGTTCTAATTACACCACCAGCTTTCCTGGTTCTCCAACTACAGACAGAAGATCATGAAACTTCTTGGCCTCCTTCCTGCATAAGCCAATTCCCAAATTAAATACCTTCTTACACATATCTCTATATAACCTCTTGGTCTGTTTCTCTAGAGAATACAATTCCCTGTATGTCTTGAACACACCTTGTCTTTCTCATCTTGGGGTGTCTTTTGAAATCCATTTTGATCGTGAACTCCTAGAACTATAGGGAGCATATTGTAGGTGCATAATAAATGTTAGTTGAAAGAATAAATGACTTTTATTAGTAGTAAAGTTGACCAGTAACAGCATTGTCATTCTGTCCAGAGCATTATTATATGTGAGCGAATAAAACAAAACAGAACAACCCCCATTTCCCAACAGGACAAAAGATAATCTTGATCTTAGCTACCTCATCTATAAAGTGGTTATATTTGTTATGAGGACTAAATAAACTTACAGATAGGTGTATACATATCATATACCCATGTATACATATATATTTCCTCTCTGTGTATATATATGTGTACATTAGAACAAAGATGCATAGCAAATACTCTAAACATTAATTTTTTTTTGAGACAGAGCCTCACTGTGTCACCCTGGATAGAGTGCTGTGGCATCATAGCTCACACTTCTGGGGTTGAGCAATCGTCCTGCCTCGGCCACCCATGTAGCTGGGACTAGAGGTGCCCACCACAATACCTGACTCATTTTTCTATTTTTAGTAGAGATAGGGTTTTGCTCTTGCTCAGCCTGATCTCAAACTCCTCCTGCAGTTATTTCCTCCCTCTCCTGAAGAAGAAATGAGGGAAGATGGATGTGCTACATCCCAGGCTCCAGTCTGTGATCGGCTTTCCCTCCCATGAGGTTCTTGCTTCTTTGGGGGTCTGGGGGGGGTCATATGACAAATACTGTTTATGAAAAAAATTATTGTTGGGATAAATTTGAGGACTAATAATGTCATTTTCTTTGAGAGATGGCCTTTGTTTGGTTCTCTCAGGTATTTGTGGGCACTAGCAGTGTTGAATGTGTTTAATCCAATTTCCAAACTTGAGATTGTCTTGGCTACACAGGTAACTTAAAACTGGTGTGCTACTTCTTTACCCCTTCTCTTAGGGTAAGGCTCTTGGGGTCCCAGGTCAACAAATGACTTTCTAGTTCTCTAACCTTGGTGGTCTTGAACCCCCAAATTTTGTCTCCAGGCCCATGGGGCTGTCAAAAGCCAAGGCCAGTGTTTTCTCTAAACTTTTCCTGCCCTGTTATCTCTAAGTTCCATTATCCCCTGAGCTAGCCATAGAAATTTAAATCCTTCTTCCCCAAGCCAGGTCATAGAAGCCAACCCCATTTCCTCAAAGCCAGTCATAAAACTTAAAAATATTATTCCAACTTTCCCTCTGCCCTTCTATGTAAAACTGGCTGTAAAGAAATTATCTGCACTACCTTGTTTATCCGTAGGTCAAGGACCCCCATTTCCATGAGAGCCCTTCCCCACATCCAGAGGAAGGAATCATGCTCACAGAGGTCAAGAACAACCTGGGTAGACAGGCCTTGGTGGGTTTCCCCACTAAGGTTATCAGCTTTAGAACATACCCTTTCTGTCCAATCATATTCCTACACAGTTGTCCTTAAACCTAGCTTTGTCCTGTCATTAAACCTAAGATAAAAAATGGACTATTTCCCTTATATCTTTGGATCTTCATTTTAAAAACTCTAGAGCACACATTAAATAAATAAATTTGCATTCTTTTCCTTCAATTCATCTTTATTTGGTTAGGTGATTTTCCAGCAAAACCTTCAGAGGGCAAAAGGGAATTTTCTCTTTGGATCCTAAACCTTCCTTTCCCCTCCATCTTCATCATACCATCCTTGTTCAACCTGTTATCACCTTTTTTTCTGGACCACTGTAACAGCCTTTTGAGTACTTTTCCTGCATTCAGCCTTGACTCCCTACAACTCATACTGCAACTGATCAATTTTTAGAAGCACAACTCTCACTGGTCCAGCAACTCTGACTTTCATTCTTTTAGGTCCTCACATCATAGGGCCTTTGCATAGGCTCTGCCCTCTGGATAGAAGGGGGTTTCTACCCACCGCTCCCCACTTCCTGGAAGTAGCTCTTACTTACTTTTAGATTTCAGCTCAGTGTTTGCCACTTTAGAGACACTTCCCTTGACCACAGGAAAATTTCCTGTTATAGGTTATCATAAAACCACACATCTCTTTCACAGCAGTCATCAATGCTGCCATGTTATTTGAAGGATATTTGAGTGTTGGCTTCTCTCATTAGAACGTAAGCACCCTAAGGGTGAAGATCTTTTTTCTTTTTGGCCACTGAATTTCATACATTTGGAATAGTGCCTGGCACATAGTAGCGCTCAGTAAACACTGCTTATGTGTAAATGAATAATTGCATTGCATGAACATACAAATGAGTGAACCCTTTTATCTCCCTCACCAGGGTTTATATGTGAGAATTCATTATTCACACCTCACAAGTCCCAAATCCCCCATGTGGTAGACCTGCAAAGTGGTGAAACTGTGAGATAATACTTCTCACCCTGGCAGTTTCCTTTGCATGCAGGCTGAGCTCATGAGAGGGAAGCCTCTTTCTGCAACTGGGTTGGGATCAGAAATTATTGAGAGTCTAGACTCCAGATATGCTGGGCTTCCTGGTCTCCCTTTTGATCACTAGTTGTTTTTTTTTTAAAGTTTGATTGATCCTAATTATTTACCACCTGAAATGGCTCTAAAGAGAGAAGAGACACATTATAAAGCCGAGCAGCCTCTGCTACCCCGACTCTGCCCCCAGTCTTCACATCTCTATAGAAGAGTCATCTTTTCCTCATCCATTTGCACTTTCACTCAGGGGCCCTTTCCATCCTCCTCCGTGGCACCATCACATGGGGGGTGTGTGTGCAGACTTTCCCCTCAGTCCCCCTTAGTGGGCAACACCTCTTTTTTTCTCATTGAACATTTATTTAAAACTTCCTTCGTTCTACTATGTAATACACACTTTCTCATTAAAGAATACTGGAAAATGGCTCGGCGCCTGTGGCTCAACGGGCTAAGGCGCCAGCCACGTACAACTGAGCTGGCGGGTTCGAATCCAGCCCGGCCCGCCAAACAACAATGACGGCTGCAACCCAAAAATGGCCGGGCGTTGTGGCGGGCGCCTGTGGTCCCAGCTACTTGGGAGGCGGAGGCAGGAGACTCGCTTGAGCCCAGGAATTGGAGGTTGCTGTGAGCTGTGAAGCCACAGCACTCTACCCAGGGTGACAGCTTGAGGCTCAGTCTCAA
>CAUYRH010167174.1:0-29549 GCA_963574655.1 Perodicticus potto | reverse complement strand
TAAGGCAGAGGGTTAAGGACTAATCCAGTTACTTTGTAGTGCCTTCAACTCAGGACTCCTAAAACTCCTACAGTCAGTTCATCTTAAAGTGGTTAAACCAGCTTTGCCTTCTGTATTGCTACTTTTTTCATTTGAAAGTTCTATTATGTGATGAGAATGTTTAAAATCTACTCTTAGCAGTTTTGAAATATGTGATACATTATTATTAATTATGACCACCATGCTATCTTCAAAACATAGGCTTCTTGGCTAATTGAAAGATTAGATTTTAAATGTTTTCACCACAAGAAAATGATTTTTAAAAAAGTGAGGTGAGGGATATGCTAATTAGCTGGATTTAATCTTCCTACAATGCATGCATGTATCAGTGCATCCCATGGTCCCCCATAAATATATACAGTTATTATTTGTCAATTAAAAATAAAAGATAATATTAAGTAAAGTATGAAACTAGAAAAAAGTCTTATTTGCAATATTTGAGTCATGAAAAAATATGTAATACATAGTATTATCTCATAATGACAACATCAACAAAAATACTTGTGGGGCATGCCATTTACACATCAATGCTGAACCCTGCCTCTCAGGGGCCTCTAACTTTTCACAATCACCTGACATTCCTTTTACAGAACACATGTGCTTTCATGCTAGACTTTGAAAAGAAGTCTAAAAAGCCAGCTACCAGGAAGAGTGGACAAGTTGGTGTGAATGAACTTCAGGCAAAGCAAAAGGCAACACCTCAGTCATAAGAAGCTCCAATGAGGAAAAGCACTCTGGGGTCTGGGGGCTAGGGTGGAGGGGTATTCACACCTCCTGGGGAGTGGGTAATTTTAAAGCAAATGTCCCAAGTTTATGAGATTTTCCCCACACTCACATAACTTCGTCCTATCTACTCAAGGACAAAAAAAAAAAATTGTTTTAACAAAGGTACTCCAAAAATGTTTTGTTGCAGGTTAGCCAATGTAGAAACTGTTTCCAAGATGGTGATATTTTTATTCGTCATATTTATAATTTATTGAGTGCATGGTAAGAGTATTTTGCTAAGCTCTGGGGCTATGGTTCAGAAACTATGAGATTCTGAGCTCAGAACTCTATAGCCCAGAAGGGAGACAGACAAGAAATGAGGCAATTACAGAACAATCTGAAAGGGTGATTTTCTTGTTCCAGTTTGATACGCACTTCCGCAGCATCCAGTAGTCTCTTCGAAATTAAAATCAAACATTTGTTTGTGTGCAGTGGTTTATTTAATGCCTACCTCCCCCGATAACAGTGGCAGTGCTAAGAAGCAGGCTTGTGTCCATCTCACAGACTGCTGTGCGCTGGAGCCTCAACCTGGCACCTCATCCTGGCAAGCACTTAACACGTAATCCCTAAATGTGTAAGGGAGTGAGTCAATGAATGAATTCTAGAGAAGAGGGAAATGTGGAGTGCTGAGGGGCTATGAACTGTCCTGGGAATCAGAGAGGGTTTGGGGAAGAAGTGATTTAAGCTGAAACCTAAAGAAAATGGCACTTAGCCAGGTTAAAAAAAAAAAAAGCAAAAATGAGAAGAACGGCTCTTTAAAACCTGGAGATGAGAGAGCTTGGTGCAGCCTGAGGGGACTGGGGACTGGGGACTGGACTGCTTGGC
Source organism: Perodicticus potto (assembly GCA_963574655.1). Lineage (NCBI taxonomy): Eukaryota > Metazoa > Chordata > Mammalia > Primates > Lorisidae > Perodicticus > Perodicticus potto. Next base: position 27,920 of record CAUYRH010167174.1, on the reverse strand, counting down.
TGGAGTTTAGAGACGCTGCTTTGTTCATGGGGCCCTTCTGCAAATTAGAAACTGGTGGCATCTCAAGGCAGAAAATTTGCAAAAGGGCACCCCCTCTATTGGCCAATCAATTAGAAAAAAGAGACGTTTCCTCCATGATGATCGAGGCTGAGTTCAGCCTCCACCCAAGCACCTGGTTGGGAGCCCTCCCGTAGGACCTCACCTGCACAGTCGAGCCCAGAGGCCTTAGGGGAGAGAGGGGAGGGGAGGGTGCCTAGCTAGATCTGGGGTCGCAGAGCTGACTTACAAGAAGCTTTTATGGCACTTAAGGAATTTGAACTTTACTCTGCAGGTGATGAATGATGCACTTGTGAAGAATTTTAACCTGACAGTGACTTTCTAACAGAAGTTTATCCAACAGGCATTCTTGAGCTCCTGCTATGGGAGAGGCACACTAGCAGATACCACTCTGGGGATAAAGACAGTGTGGAAAAGAGACAGGGCTCCTGCCCTGATGTTGTTCACAGTTTACTGGAGAGAGAATGGGCAGCGGGATGAGTAAGAGGCAGGGAGACCATAAATGCAGCTTGAACTAGAGACGGAATCCTTTAAACAATCCTGCAGACATGGTAATCTATTTTCCAGGTAGGGAAACTGAAGACAGGAAGGTTAAGTCACTCGCCCAAGACCACACGAGTGATCTGTGGGATGCCAAATCCCAAACACTTACACTACAGAGAAAAGAACAAAATGCTGGGTGATACATCTTTACATTATAACATTGAAGCATGCCTATAGAAAAGACAAATCCCTACTGTTACACGCACATACACACACAAAATCCTCTGAAATAAGGAGTATTTCACACTCATGAACTAAAACCCAACAAACCTTACTTTGCAGGAAATGGAAACATGGGTCAGAACATCACCAGTGGCTTAGCCTTAATCCCCATATGGGCTTATTGACGCTAGTTAATTCCTTCCTGGGGAAAAACCACTCTGTAATTATAGAGTTATAATTCTAATATTCTCTCAATATAGGGAGACCCCTTTGCAGATGGGTGCCATTCACAGGGTCCCAGGGCTGTAAAAGCCCGATCTGAGTGCCTGTTTTGAAATACTCCAGTTCAGGTTAGCAATTTTGCAAATCCCTGTCAGTTATCTAAGGCCGGAAACTCCATATTCCCAGTTTTCATTTACCCATACCTATGGGACATTCCCCTGAGTTCAAACACAACCTTACCTGATGTAATGGAAGATTATCTCCCCTTTATTTGAGCCTCAGTTAAAATGGAGATCAGAAAGACTCTTAAACGTGTCTGTTCTCCAAAGTCTGTAAGTCCCAATGCCTTTTGCTCTTCATCCTACAATTTATTTTCTGTCTTTTTGAAAATATTTGTTTCTCTTCTCTGAATTATCTTCTTTTCTTAAAAAAAAAAACAAAAAGAAAAGGATGCATTTTTGAGAAACAGAATGCCTCCCAATGGTAGTTACAGTTGATTCTTGCCGTTCACGGGCTTCTCGTTACTCCTGTTATTCTTGTTACAGTTATGTTCTGTAGCAGCAGCCCCGACATTTTTGGCACCAGGGACCAGTTTCGTGGAAGACAATTTTTCTACCTTTGGTGGGAGAGGGGGGGATCGAGGGTGGTTTTGATATGAGTCTGCAAACAATTGATTTATTGCGGTCTTTATGCAGTCAAACCTCTTTGCTAATGACAACCTGTATTTGTAGCTGCTCCCTGGGCCTGGCTTCACCACCTGAGCACCATCTCACATAGTCCGTCATTAGATTCCCATAGGGAGCACACAACCTGAATCCCTCACATGAGTGTTTTCAGTGGGGCTCCCACATGATTAAATTCCCATGAGAATTTAATGCCACAGTTGATCTGATAGGAGGCAGAGTTCAGGCGGTGATACAAATAATGGGAGCAGGTGTAAATACAGATGAAGCCTCACTCACTCACCTAACTGGCCACTCATCTCCTGCTGTGAGGCCTGGTTCCTTCCAGGGCTGGTTGATGGTCCTGGGGTTGGGCACCACAAATCTACAGAGTCTTCATGAACATTGAATTAGTGAATACTGAACTACATTGCTCCTCAGGGAAATACAGGGTGAGGTTGCTATGAGCCTCTGATTGAAATATTTTCATCAACCAATCAGTACATAACCTTGTTGTATGTGTGTTTCTGTTGAATGACGCCTTAGGTAATATACAAGGTGGACATTAAGTTCTCGTGAATTTAAAATAGTTTAACATAGTAAATTCCACACAAACTTTATGTCCACCCTGTGTACTATTGATTCATTAACACTGAATTCAAGGCCAACAGTCCTATAACTCATCCCCTATAATGAATAAAGCTTATCTTACACATGTGTTTTCTTCTTTTTGTGTGTGTGCGGTTTTTTGTTATTTTCGTTTTAAAGCTCATCATCGCCTTCTTGTACTCACAGACACAAGACAGTACTTTAGCACTATGCTTGGGGGCATTTTATTTTATTTTATTTTCTATTTTTATTTTTATTTTTTTTTTGGAGAGAGTCTCACTCTGTTGCCCAAGCTAGAGCTCAATGCCATCATCACTGCTCACAGCAACCTCAAACTCTTGGGTTCAAGTGATCCTCTTGCCTCAGCCTCCTGAGTAGCTGGGACAACAGGTGCCCACCACAATGTCTGGCTAGTTTTTTCTGTTTTTAACAGAGACAGGGCCCACTCTTGCCCAGGCTGGTCTTGAACTCCTGAGCTTCAGTGATCCTCCCGTCTTGGTCTCCCAGAGTGGTAGGATTACAGGAGTGAGCCACCATGCCTAGCTTTGGGGGACATTTTAAACAGTGAAATTGCCAACAAAAAGCGCAAGAACAAAAATGTGAAGAACACAGCAAAAGGAACACTTATTTTCAGTTTGAGAGCTGAAAGCAAGCAACCTCAGCTGAGAAGGCTGTATTGGTAGCTCAAATTTTTCATCACTGTAAGTGCCACAAGCACTGATTTGGGGGTTACAGATAAATTTAAGCAATTTAAGCTGGCAAATATGGAATCCATGAATAATGAATGTGAACTGCCTGCATCTGTTCCTCATTGCTAAGTCATTGGGTCTATTGCAAATGGTAGACAGAAAGGGTGAAAGATTTTTGGAGCCTCGGGAGATTTTTGAGAATGATTTGCCCAAGGCATAGAACCAAAACAGTAGTTAATTAGCCTATGGTAAAGAAATATAATTCCTTGCATCTTTAGCACTCTGTCTGCATCTTTCCTCCTATGAAAAATAACTTACCATAATATGTGAGCCTTGTTACCATGTTAAGTGTAATTTGGTTTTGATAAGAAACAGATTTACAGGCAGATAACAATGAGATTAAACAGCCCACAATTGGCTGTGAACTTCAAACATCCTGCCCTGGCTCTTCTGTCCTTAGTCATAGTACTGACTTCCTGCCCTGGGTGGGTGAAGAAACACCACTGACCCTCCAGGACTCATGCGAACCACATTCTTTGCCTGCATTTTAATTGGAAGATCAATGATCTCAAAATTCCAATTTGATGAAAGTCAAATCCATACTTAACAGAAAAAGATAAAAGCACTGATTCAAAGGAAGGAAACGAATTTGAAAATCAATGGAAAAGGCATGTCACATGTGGGAAATCCATTCAAGATACATTTTATTGTTGTTCCCTTGGGCATTTTTTATTCATGCTTGACTGTTAAACATTATTTTTCTCTTCTACTAAAACTAAGTTTTAATTTAACATCTAGATTCTTCCAGGTCATGCTTGGAATAGAAGCAAAATGGAAATACAATAGAACCTCCATAGTTGACCACCTCTGTATATTGACCACCACCTTAAATTGACCTGATTTTCATAGGCTGAACATGCTCCACATGTACTCAATGGAAATTCCTTAAGTTGACCACCTTTGTACATTGATCAGCTTGTTATAGTCCCTTGGGTAGCCAGCTTACTGAGGTTCTACCGTATTCAGCAGCTTATTAGACAATCCTTTCAAAAGAAAACACATAGTTATGTGCAGAGTTGTAGGTTAAAGCTATAAATATATTTTATGAAGGAAAGGGAAAAGGGTGAAATTTATAAACACTGTAATTCTGTCTCCTTGGAAAAATAGTCTTGCCTCATTTATTCCTTCGGTTTTCAGAAATATCACTCAAGTTGCACATTAGTAATAATCCTTCTTTATAAGCTTTCATCTCCTCTATAAATTTTCTGTGTTTAGTGATGGATGTGGATTTAAATCTCCTAATTGTGATTTCCCAAGGGAGGCAAACCCTACTGTTGGAATTTCCTCTTAGAATATAGTATATAATGGGCACACTGTAAGGACATAAGATGATCATAGTCTTCACCAATACATGTATTCATTAGTAACTAGATCACAATATGGGAAGTCCGTTCATATTTTTAGTTATTAAGTTTATTTTTTTCACTGGACAATACAATGTCAAGTATCCAATAAATAAGGGTCGTATGATTCCCAAATGATATAGCCAGAATAGAATACTCATAAAATTTGAAGAAGTTGAGTCAGATCCTTTTAAGAAGACAGATGTGACGTACTTCCAAATCTAGTGCCATGTGGAATGTAGCAATCTTGTCTCACAGATTTTCTCCAAGTCAATCAGCCTGATGCTGTCAAGCTAATCTCTCATCTTCTCTGCCTTCCCCCAAGCATTAGTGCTTTCATTATCAGAAGAAAAAAAAAGTATACATTTCTTAATTAAAATAAAATTGCATCTATTCAGATGAAGCTGATCCTAATTGATTCTTTCACTCAAATTCTCATAAACTAAAGGGAAATGTTGTAAGCTATGAATTAGTGGTATAGTTTGTTAACTGTAGCTGTTGTGATTCATGCATATGCTTTTAGATTACTTTATAATGAAAGGTTGGTGGATACTGCCTTTATAGCAATGATAAAATCAAGGCAACTTTCCTGGAAAGATTACCGGCAGACTTCCTTTTTCTTTTCTCTGTTCTCATTAGTAGAAAGAGGGGGCAGGTCACTTTCAGAAGGATTAAAAGGTCGAAGAATTTGGTGAAGGGAAGTCTACACAAGCCTTCAGAAAGCTGTTTTCAGAGGATCAGCTAGAAAACAATCTGAGAGCTAATCCTTTGGTTAGATCCAAAGAAACCTGACAGTCTTGGGAAGGCCTCTTTTTATTTTTCCCTTCACAGGGACTATTTCCCAGGAAAAGCCTCTCACTTGCCCTCATCCCAAGTTACAGGATCTGACCAGTTCTCTCCCTCACTCTCATGTCAGTGTGTTGAAACTAAGAGGGGTGGGCATCTGCTTTCCATCCCTCACAGAGCCCCACGATCTGTAGTCACGGCCAGAGGCACCATCACTGCGCTGCAAGGAAGAAGTGGACTTCTCACCACCTCATAACCGACTTCACGAGGACGCCCTGCTTCCTCTTTCCCTCCTGCCTGAACTGTTGCACAAGGGGAGCCTGGGTAACACAGAGAGAGGGGGGAAACCACACAGCAGACGGGTAGGTTTGACAGGAGTTTGCATCATGCTCTAGGAAAAGGAACCAAATAAAGGTTCAGCTCGGCTGGGGATCTCCTCAGCCCTCTGTCATACGGGATGCCCCTTTTGTGGCTCACACTTCTGGGTTCTTAGAGATCAAGGGCGGGAGCCCACGCAGATATGTGTTTCAGGGTTAGGAAGTTGATGCTTGGTAATGAAGCTGAATGGACTTTGTGAGTCTTTTTTGTGTGTGTGTGTGTGGTTGAAAAGCCTTCTAATATCAAACTTTATAATAAAGCACCACCTTGTGGTCTGATGCATTTATTAAAGTGGCAAAATTTCAGAGCTGAAACTGGAAATGCTCCCTCAGCTGGTGTTGCTTGTGTTAGAGAAGCCAGGATTTGAAGACTGACTCCCAAGGGGCCGACTAGGACCAGAACTCTAAAAGTGTTTCTGCAGGTTCTCAGATCAGTTAACAATGGCACCCCATTTTGTGGGGGTAGGTCCCATGTTTCTGACACTAATATACTATTCTAGTCATGTGTAATAAGCATCCAATTTAAAAATCTCTAAACCACAACGGAGTGTTTCTTATTACTTCAACTTTTAAGCAAGGAAACCGAGTCCATGGTCACTTCATCGTCTAATCACATATAAGTGGTAGAGCTCGGATTAGAAGCTAAATCTTTCTGAAACAAGGTCTCTGCTGTTAACTACAGCTCTGCTGAACCCCAAGGCCAAGACCAGGACCAAGATCCACTTCAGGTTATTTGGGGCATGGGGGGTTTGGCTCTGCATTGCCAGCCAAACTTGAGCCAGTAGAATCCTACCTGGAATTCACTCAGGTGCTGGAGGTAACCTGTTCTTACAGGTTACATAACCAGAGGGTTCTGGACTCAGAGTGGGGGCTTCTCCTGGTGCCCATGTACCTGCTGAGATAGCCAGAGGTTAGGGATTCATTTTGGCTTTTGAGTATGGGCCAGCAAACAAGCAATCAGATTCTAAATTTTTCGTGAAGAAACAAAACCAGGAAGAGATATTTGATAAATATTCACTTGGACCATTATGGTGCTTACTTGAAACATGTATTTTATATTCTTTGGGAAGCAATTATTTTATAATATATGTTGTTTCTGGGCAGAGTAAAAATATCTGTTTGACTAGTACAAAATAAGTAAATAATAGTAATGTGGGTAAAATAATATTGGAAAGGAGACCTCGTACTAGGTTATGTCCCAGTGACTTGTCAGTACCTTTAGGTAAGTCCCTCATTTGTCTCTGGGTCTCCTTTTTTTCATTTGTAAAATAGGAGATTGGACTTAATTTAGAGGTAGATGGTTGTAAAATAATGTACAATGCAACTGTATGGAAAATATGAGGCAAGAACCTCAGCGTTCTCTATTTCCAAAGAAAGTCTGTCCTGCCCATGCTTCCTTCCTATTCTCAACTGAATCTGCTGCTAATTCTGGTAACAGGATGACTTGCACACAGTGATGCTCTAGAACATTCTCTAAGGACAATGACTTAGGAGGATATATGTGTCTGTTTTCCAAAGGAGATAAATGTGTAGAGTTCATTACTCCCTAGAAGCTCTCCAGACACCAAAAAGAAACACAAAAGGTATTTTAAAATACTATAAAAAGAGGAAGCACTGCTATGGATTGTCTTCTCTCAGTTGGCTAGTCCGTGGCGCCAAGACAGTGCCTTCTCCTTTCAGAGCCTCTCCCGTTCTATTTCCTTCCTGTGCTCTCACTGTCAATTTCTCTTTCTTTGTTTTTTCCCACTTTCAATTTCTTAACTCAAGATGTCTATTTTCTGAGCTGCTCTTTTAACAGACTATCTGTGCTCAAATAGACTCTAGATCTTTCTGCAATGTGGAAAATGTTATTTGTGCTCTGCGATAGCCAGAGGTGGCTGTTGACTATTTGAAATGTGGCTATTAAGAAGGATGGACCAGATGTTTAATTCTTTTTAATTGAAAAGTAAATTTATTTCAGGTTAATGTGACTGTACAAACAGCCAGGTCAAAATGATGTGATTTTGTTAGGTAGAGTCTCTCTTGTGGTTATGTCCTACACACAAAAGGTGTGCCAAGCACCCTCACCTCCTGTCCATTCAGGAGCACCCCACCCTTCCTCCTTCTTTTCCCTTGTTAGCCATTCCCTCAATTGGAATCGAAATGAGTTTTTCTCCTATGTGGGCATGTATTAGATCATCTGCTAGCTTCATATTATTATTGAGTACATTGGATAATGCTTTTCCATTCTTGTGTACTTTACTAAGAAGAACTTGTTTCAACTCCATCGAGGATATTACAAAAGATGGGAAGTCACCATCTTTTTTTATGGCTGACTAGTATTTCATGGTACGCATATACCACAATTTGTTAATGCATTCCTGAGTTGATCAGCATTTAGGTTGTTTCCATGTCTTGGCAATTGTAAATTGAGCAGTGATTAACAATCTAGTTTAAATGTCCTTATGATAAAATGATTTTTTGTTCCAATCTGGGTAGATGCCTAGTAGTGGAATTGGAGGGTCAAATGGAAGGTCTAATTTGACTTCTTTGAGGATTCACCATACTTCCTTCCAGAGAGCCTGTATTATTTTGCAGTCCCACCAATAGTGTAAGAGTGTTCCCTTCTCTCCACTTCCACACCAGCATCTGCAGCTTTGGGACTTTGTGATGTGGGCTGATCTTATTGGGGTTTAGTGGTATCTCAGGGTGGTTTTGATTTGCATTTCTCCGATGATTAGGGACAATAAGCATTCTTTCATATGTTTGTTAGCCATTCTTCTTTTCCTCAGAGAAGTTTCTATTCATGTCTCTTGTCCAGTGATAAATGGGATTGTTAGCTCTTTTATTGTTGACAAATGTTTAATTTTATCTCAATATAAAACCTTTTATCCTCAAAGAATGTAAAAAGATTTTCCAGGTAGGATATAACCCTGGCTAGTGGCTATGCTATTGTACAGTGCAGGCATACAACACTGTTACAAAGCAGGCTTTTGTTGTAGACTTTGTGATTTCTCTAGGACACAGATCACATGTCATAACTGAGCTATTCTTAACACTGACTTTATAAGCAGACTTTTAAAAGGTTGTTTCTTCTCTTTGTTTGTCTTGAATGCAGGATTTCATAAATATAATAGTGTTTCTTCTCTTTGTTTTTCTTGAATACAGGATTTCATAAATATAATGGTTGTAAAACATATTCTATGTTTGAGGCAATCAAATTTTTTCTTTGTGAATTTTACCCTGAATAGTAAAAAACAAAAACAAAACAAACAAACAAACAAACAAAAAACCCAACCCTGTTTGACTCCATGGAAATAAAACTTATTCCTTGATTGTAAGTAAAAAGAAAAAAATACCTCTCACTTGGTAGATTTTTCCAGTCAATAATAGAATAAATTTGACTGTACATTTTACAATGTCTTCCAGTTAATGAGTACTTTCAATGTCAAACAGTTAATAATAAATAGATTTTTACCTTAAAAGTAGGGCTTTATATATAAATGTATTTTTCCTAAAACATTTGATATGGAGAATGAAATTAGAAAAAATCTGACTACATTTACAATGCTTTATTATAAAACTTCCATCTAGAGTAAGTTCAAATGGCATTCCAAGTATGCTTCTAATTAGTTAGACCAGTATTTCTTAACTGGAACAATGACTGAGTAACATTATCCTCACTTATCTCACTAGAAAAAACTTTCATCTTTAAAGATTATAAAGAGATTTTTCAGGTGGGATATAATCCTGAGAAAGTGAAAGCCAGGCCAGGAGAGGAGACTAAAATGGCTTACAAAACTATAAACAATTTTGATAAATACACAGATACTTGCACAGGAAGGCATACTGCTGTGTTTCAGAATCTGTGAGTGATGTTCAATAAAGAAGAGATTCCAAATTGCATCTGGAATGCAGGACGAGAACTTCTAGTTTCTTTCCTTATAACATCTGTTACATGACAGGGGTTTCCAGACTGGGGCCATATGATGTCTGGGACACATTATCCTATGGGACCTTCTTAGTTTGTTTAGTGTTGTTATAAAGAATACTGAGCTGGGTAATTGATACAGAAAAGAGGATTACTTGACTCATAGTTCTGCAGGCTGTACAAGAAGCTTGGCAGCAGTATGTACATCTGGTGAGGGTTTCAGGCTGTTTGTATTCATGGCAGAAGGTGAAGGTGAGCTGGTGTGTGCAGAGATTACACTGCAAGAGAGGAAACAAGATAGAGAGGGGAAGTGCCAGGAATTTTTTTTTTTTTAAACAACCGGCTCTCCTGAGAAATACTAGAGCAGGAATTCACTCAACCTGAACTCTCTGACCCCCATCCTGCCAGGGAGGACATTAATCTATTCATGAAAGATCTGCCCCCATAACTCAAACACCTTTCATTAGGCCCCACCTCCAATACTGGGTTCAAACTTCTACATGAAGTTTTGGGAGAAAGAAATCCAAACAACTAAGCACTCTAGTCAAAGAATTCTTCATATATAAGACTGGAAAATTAAGTTCACAAGCTCATTACAGAAAAAGTGCTATCTTTATGTTTTATGTGTCATTGCTGAATATCACTATAGTCACCTTTGTAGTACTCCCCTTGGGAAGCTATGACCCAATGCCAGTGCCTAGTCCTCCCTTCAAAGTTCTATTTCTAGGATGAGTTTTCATACTTAATTGTCTAACTTTGTACAATAACAACTCTGATAGCCATTGCAGAAAGAGATGCAAATTTACCTTGAAGGGTAGACTAGGAACTGGTAACACCACATAGCTTCCCAAGGGGAGTACTTTGAAAGTGACCATAGCGATATTCAACAATGAGGCACTTTTTCTAGGATAATTTCAAAAACTTAATTATCTGCCCTTTATCCCTGGTGCAGGAAATTGATTCCACTCCAGAAAGTGACTTGAAAATTGTAATTGCATTTCCACAGAATGAGCATTTCTCATGTGCTCAAGGAAACTGGAAAACAACCTCAGATCTTAAGAAAAAAAAAAAAGCCCATGGTGCAGCAGGAAACCAAATTAAGTCCATGCTTTTACTTTTTTATGAACTGGTTTTCATGGGAGTTTGGCCTTGAGGGAACATAAAAGTTCCACTGGGGTATGATAGCACATCTGTCCCATGATAAGATCAGCCCATTTCCTTCTCAGTGGGGTCCTTTCTCAAGTCCTGTGTTTTGTGGCCATGTAAAAGAAGAAGTCTTCTCTGTACACTCCACTCCCACTTAAGTCCCTGCAGCAGAGGAGTCAGTATTGCAGGAGAGGAAGTGCCTCAGACTCAGTGACCTATGTGCCTTGAGTAAGTTGGCCAGACATCATTTGTCAGAGCCACCAGAGAACAGGCACAGAGTGTTCACCAACACAACCCTTAGAGTGCCATGTGTCCTTGCTGAAGGAAAGCAAACCTTAAAACCACAGCTAACTACCTTAAGGCAAGGACATTTAGTTCTTTCAGGAGGCGACTCTGAGAATTCTCCCCTTGCAATCAATTTCCAAGTCGATGTGAGGAAATTGCCTTTATGACCACGGAAGCAAAATCACAGAGCAAAATGGAAGAAGAGAACCAGGCAGGCTCTGCAAGGGGTATTTTTCTTAGCTCCACCTGACCAAAGGTGACCCAATTTCCCCGTGAAGATGAATTGGAAATTACATGAGAATCATAATGTAGATTATTTCCAGATTGATGTGTAAATATATACAGCGCTAAAGCCAACTGTCTGAAAAACTGGGTGTATTCTATCAATGGCATGGGATTAGCCATTCTTAATGTTCTTTTGGTAGATGGTATAAAATTGCAACTTTTAGAATATTTTTCAGTATAAATTAGATAGATGCTCAGCAAGACCTGTGATTACCCAGTCCTTATCACATGGCAGGGTTCCTTATATATTGACTGGAAAACCTCAATTCTGAGTTGTGGTATGATTCTGGGCCTGAAGCACAAAGACAAGGGAAGTAGTTTTGCTTTCAGAGTGTTGCCTGCATTCTTTGTATTCCTTTTTGGCTGTGATATACATTTCAATCTTCATAGTAATTTTTCATTTCCCTAAACCCATTTAAAAAGACACATAAATATAGTAGGATTGCTAACTATCCCTGAATGTCCTTGTTCTCCTTCTTCTTCTACAATAATGCCTCTGAATGCTGGCGAGGTCATGGCCACCTAGAAGGAAAAGTACGTTTCGTTGGCCCTCCTTGCAGCTGGGTCTGACCCAGTGACTAAGCTCTGGTCAATGGATGTGAACAGTGTGTGTTCAGCTTCCATGGTGTGCCTTTTAGGGTGGGGGGGCAGTCCTTTTCTTGCCTCTTTCCTCCTTCCTGCTAGAAGAACCCAACTATGATAGCTTAAACTAGAAAAGCCATGTTGGACCATAATGTGGAACCTCTCTGTTGAAAATAGCTGGAGCAACATAAGAGAAGGGGTTTAAGATGAGAGAGAGGATTTCGTAGGGTATAGAAGTTATGAAGTAAATTAAAAGAGTGAAGATATTAGGCATAAAAACCATGTTCAGACAAAATCTTTGTGGTACCCTTATGAGCAGAATTGATTCAAATAAGATGGATGCCATGGATTTTTTTCTATTGCCAGAGACAACCTGACTAGCCTACCATAGAGTTTTGACCATTCGACACTCAAGGTGATCCCACCTCCTGCTCTAACAGGAATGCTATGAAAGCTGTGAAGTCTTCGATAAGGGCACACCCATCTTGGAGTATCATGAACAAAGAAACATTTCCTAGGAGGGAGAGCAAGGGCCCACATATAATAGTGAACACGGAGTCCTTTCCAATTAGCAGAATGACAGTCTACCAGAAAGCTGGATATTTTCCTTTTTTCTTCCTGCCCAGTAAGATTTGATGTTTTTTAGGAACAAGCAACTACTACGTCACTCTTACTATTTTTTTGTGAGTGTTTTTTTAGTGTTATTTATTCTATTGCTATTGCACTCTTAAGTGTGTGTGGCAGATAAGTTCCATGTTTTGTAGGTCCCTGGGAAATGAGCCATCATGCTCAGATCCGGTGAGAAGCGCTGAATACTGCCTGAAAATCCTGGATTTAGAACCAGAAGCATGAATTTGGTGGAACTTTGGGATTATTTCTCTGGGTGGGTCGGGGTGGGGGGGAAGGGTTGAGTGTATTTTAAACCAGGAAAGTAAGTCTTTTCAAAGACATGTGGATGACCAAAGGGAAGACATACCTGTTCTCCAATATCTATTTTCTCTGAGGTTGTCTCAGTAAAAGAACCAAAGACTGTATACAACGCTTAGGAAGTGTCACTGAGGGGAGATAATATGAACTTAACCTACCTCCTTTTTTTTTTTTTTTTTTTTTTTTTTTTTGTATTCTACTGCCTACAATGCAGGAATGCAGATGTGATGGCTGGCTGGTGGTGGATCCTTTTATGTTCAGAGGAGGATAAAACACCATGGTAGGAAGCACTGGATGCCCTGATCATAGTGGATCCATCAGGCCAGCCTGGATCACCTATATTCACATGGGAGAGTATACACATTTTCATTCAGTTAAAGCTATTTTTATTTCATTTTATTTTGGATTCATGTAAGCATATGTACAATTATGCAATATGTTTGCATTTGTTAGGTAATGTCATAGTTATAGTTGAGTCTTTCACCCAGGAGGTGAGCCATAGACCCCTACATTGTACCCATTAGGTGGGAGCTTATGGGACTTCCTTACCTCCTTTCTCCCTCCTCCCTTCTTGAATTTAATTGTGTTTTTCTCTTACATGGGCCTGTAGTTCTTCATTTACTAGTTTCAAATTAGTATTTAGTACAGTACATGGGGTGCTTGCTTTTCTGTTCTTGAGACACTTTGCTAAGGGGAATATCCTTTAACTCCATCCAGGTAAATATATGTAAAATCTCCATATTTCTTATGGCTGAATAGTATTCCATGGTGTGTGCATGTGTGTGTGTATCATACTTTATTAATCCATCCATGAGTTGATGGGTGCTTAGGTTGTTTCCACATCTTTGTGTTGTGAATCGAGTTGCTATAAACATTTAAGTGCAGATGTCCTTATGATAAAATGGTAGAATCTTACTCTATCACCTGGCTAGAGTGCAGTGGCATCATCATCATAGCTCAGTGCAACCTCAAACTCCTGGGCTCAAGTAATCCTCCTGCCTCGGCCTCTCCAAAATGCAAGGATTATAAGTGTGAACCACTGCACCTGGCCTATTTTGAATTTCTAACCACCTTCAGCTGAACCCAATCCTGACTGCTCTTGCGAGACATTTTCTCTGTGGACAACATAAAATTTACATTTCTAACCAGGTGCCTTTAGAGATCTTGGTGGGAGAGAGGGCTCAAGGAGAGGAAGAAAGAGAAGCATTGGCATAGTAGGGTTTTTATAGGCCCAGTGCTTGCTTTATAAACATTATTTGCAAAAAAGTATAGTTCTACATTTTTGCCTGATGAGGTTGCCTATTGTTCTGTGGTACGTGGAACATTGATACAATTACTCACCTGTTTCGTTTCGAAATTAAATGTATTTAGAATTGAAACCAGGTTTTTTTTGCTTCTCTTACTCATTTTTGTAGAAGACAATTACATGAGTAACCCTTTTTTCAAGACTCAATCATTATTTCCAGTCTCTTGCAGTCTCTAGCAAGTGCTTTATCTTAAGCAAGTTCTGCAGATTGCAATAAGGATATGTGCCTTATACAAATGTAAACTCAGTAAACCAAAGAGAACAAGGATGTGGTGGTGGGAATTTCTCCAAAAACAGTCAAACATATGCTATGTGGGCTGTCCCCATCTTTACTGCTTTTCCATAAAAGGTTAGAGCGAAGGAAATCAGACCACAACCCCGTTAGGTAATAGGCTATGCATTAATGCAATTTATCTGGAATGAGGAAGGAAAAGATTGAGCTTTGCAAGAATTTCCTCAACAGCATATTTTTCTTTCCCACAGAGCTGTTTCACATCAGGTGAGATCCAGGAAGCAGCCTGGGAATCCCTCATTTATCTGCACCAGGCCCTGTCTGGGAGTGTGCAATCTTTAGGGGTCTTGCTCAAGGATAGTGCGATTTTACAACTGGTTCTCTCTAGGCCTATTTCTAACTCAAGGAATGAGAATGGTCATGTAGAAACATGGTGAAGAGCTTCCACTGAACTCAGTTCTGATTGTGAGTACTGGGTCTGCTGCCCATTAATCATGTGATCGAGCAGATGGTGAAGTGAGTGGTTAAGAGTGCAGCCTCCGGAGTCAACTGCTTTGGTTCCGGTTCTGCCTCTGCTACTTCTTGGCTCCCTGTGCCTTTAGTCATTTCATCTAAAAAATGGGAATCTACTGTATATGTACCTACCTCATAGAGTTGTGACAAATGCAAATGTGTAATCTAGTGCATCCCATGGCATGTGGCACATTGTAAGTACTCACCTATAACTTAATTTTGAAGAGGAGTTAGTGAAGTGCTAATTAAACACATTGGGATGAGGCAGCTCACTGTTTGAATCTCAGTCTTGCTATTCACTGGCTAGTTGACCTTGGCTATCTGCTGTCCTGGCTCTATCATACTCTAGCTGTTCATGTTTCAACCACACTGACCTTTCTGTTTCTCCAGCCCTCTTCATAGACTGTATAGCCCTGTTGAAGGGCTTTATCTTTGAGAAGGTTATTTCTATTTTCCCAGGGTCAGGTCTCTGTTATATCTCAACTCTGTACCTCTTTTCCTGAGCACTTAAAATCATGCCTAATAATTAAAATTTGGATAATCACGTTGACCCTTGAACAACACCAATGCTAGGGGCACCAACCCCCCAAGCAGTTAAAAATCCACATATAACTTTTGACTCTCTGAAAACGTACCTATTAATAGCCTACTGTTCACTGGAAGCCTTACCGGTAACATAAACATAAAGTTGATTAACACATATTTTGCATGTTATGTGTATTCTTACCAGGAAGTATGCTAGAGGAAAGAAAATGTTATTAAGAAAATCATATAAGAAAATATATTTATCATTCATTAAGTGCAAGTGGATCATCATAAATGTCTTTGTTCTCATCATCTTAACATTGATTAGGTGGAGGAGAAGGATGAGAGGGGTTAGTTTTGCTGTCTCAAGGATGGCAGAGGCTGAAGAGGTGGATGAGGTAGAAGGGGAGGCAGGAGAGGCAGGCACACCCCATGTTGCTCAAGAGTTAACTTTATTCCTGTCTTTGTCGAGAACTCTGAAAACCAAGAAGAATTAACAGGCCCTGAATCTGTCAAACCAATGTCTATGTTATGCCTGGCTCAGAGTAGACACTCAAAAAGGATCTGCTGAATGAACACATACACAAATGAGTGTGATAAGAATTTCCTTTTCTGCTGGTTGGATAAACTATGAGTTTTTTGAAAAGAGACTATATTTCAGCTTGGGACCTGTAGCTCAGCGACTAGGGTGCTAGCCATGTACACCACAGCTGGCGAGTTCAAATCCAGCCCAGGTCTGCCGAACAATAGTGATAACTACAACCAAAAAATGGCCGGGTGTTGTGGTGGGCACCTGGGGTCCCAGCTACTTGAGTGGCTGAGGTAGGAGAATCGCTTGAGCCCAGGAGTTTGAGGTTGCTGTGAGCGGTGATGCCACAGCACTCTACCCAGGGTGACATGTGAGACTCTGTCTCAAAAAAAAAAAAAAAAAGAAAGAAAAGAAGAGAAAAGAGACTATATTTCATTTGTTGTTATATTCCAAAAAGCCTAACAAAGTAGCTGGTAGTTAGTAGGAATTTACTGTATTTGTCATGTGAATAAATAAAT
Source organism: Perodicticus potto (assembly GCA_963574655.1). Lineage (NCBI taxonomy): Eukaryota > Metazoa > Chordata > Mammalia > Primates > Lorisidae > Perodicticus > Perodicticus potto. The sequence goes on along the minus strand of CAUYRH010167174.1, from coordinate 11,652 downwards.
TTTTTGATGATGATCCAAATATAGATTACTTAAATATAATATTCTGATTTGAAAATAGATATCATAATTTCTTTAGAAAGGCTTTTGCTGATACCATTTAATTTATATAAATATTGCCTTTTTCTCTTTTAATTGAGAAAGTATTTACCTATCTGTGATGAAAACTTCCTCTCACTGTAGGTTAGAGATGTTTCCTTACTACAAACTATAAACTGAAACTTGTAGGACAGTGCTTCTGAAAAATTTTGTTCTCAGAATTGCTTTATACTCTTAAAAATTCTTGAGGCCCCTAAGATTTCATTATCAGATACTAAAACTGAAAAATTTTTAGACATTTGTTTAAAATAATGATGAAAAACCCAATACATACTAAATAAAATAAATATATTTTTTATGAAATTAACTGTATTTTCCTAATGGTTCTTTGTGTCAAAGGATGATTTTACCAGGTAATGTGTTGATCATTTGGAAAATATTGATTCACTGAGTGAATTTTTGACCCCTGAAATCTTGTCTATACAGTATTTTGAAAAATCACATTTATTTACCTATTTTTTCATTTGTTTATTTATTTTTAGACAGAATCTCATTTTGTTGCCCTTGGTACAGTGTCAAGGCATTATAGCTCACAGCAATCTCAAATTCTTGGGCACAAGCAATTCTTTTGCCCCCCAAGTCTCCCAAGCTGGGACTATAGGCACCCACCACAATGCCTTGTTATTTTATTTTATTTTTTTTGTAGAGGCAGAGTCTCACTTTATCACCCTCAGTAGAGTGCCGTGGCATCACACAGCTCACAGCAACCTCCAACTCCTGGGCTTAGGCGATTCTCTTGCCTCAGCCTCCCAAGTAGCTGGGACTACAGGACGCCTTGTTATTTTTTAGAGAAGGGGTCTCATTCTTACTCAGGCTGGTCTTGAACTCCTAACCTCAAGCAATCCACCCAGTTCAGCCTCCCAGAGTGTTAGGATTACAGGTGTGAGCCATGGTGCCTAGCCCCGTGTCTGGTCATTTTTTGAACAAGAGTGTGCCAAGAACCCAGGACTCAGGCAGCTCCCTAAAACCTTGACATTTTAGGTGACAGGCAGCTGGCCTTGAAATCCAGCAATAGGGTTACAAAAGATTTGTTGTCATACCTTTTTGACAGATGAAGAAACTGAGAAGAAAATGACCAGACTCAGGATCACCTAGGAAATTGGTATTCCAGAGTATGGAAGAACATACCATGCTCATGGCTAGAAAGAATCAACGTTGTAAAAATGTCCATACTACCCAAAGTGATCTACAGATTCAATGCAATCCCCATGAAAGCACTAAGGTCATACTTTGAAGAATTTTAAAAAACAGTGCTTTGTTTCATATGGAACCACCAATAATCTGAAAAGCCCACACAATTCTAAGAAATAAAAAGAAATCTGGAGGCATCACTGAAAAGTGTAAATGGTGGTGCCCAGAGTTGACATCACAGAGACCTGCCTGGGCAGTGCCAAGATGGAGTCTGTGTTGGGTGGGTAGTGGGTACAGACCACTTTTATATGAGGCCTTGGGGGGCACATTCCACAGGTTGTCTGCCAGGTTAGGGTCTTTTGGGCATGAACTTCCAGGGGATGGGGCTAGCCAGATCATTTGTGTCTTTGTCTTAGGAGGAGGGAGAGGGAGAAAGGTTTTGTATGTGGCTGCATTAGGCACCCCAACCATCATGTTACCAGATTTCAGATTATACTACAAGTCTATAATGATCAAAACAGCATGGTACTGGCACAAAAATAGAGACACAGAATAGAGAACCTAGAGATGAAGCCAGCCACATATGGCCATCTGAATTCTATAAACCAAACTAAAGCACACACTGGAGAACATTCTAGAGTCTTGCTTATTAACATTTCAATGCGTTTTCTTTTTCACTAGGCTGAATCATTTGGCCAGCCACCCTCAGGAAACCTTGCTCATTTTAACAAAAAAGAGGATTCCAAGGACCCTAGTGACTTTGGAAATTCCTAAGGTGGAGTTCTTCACATAATTGAAAACCTGCAGGAAACAGGTTATGACATCTGTAGGCTTTTGCCGCTTCTATCTCTCCTGACAGATGGAAGTCCATGGAAAGGAAGACATTCTCTCAGCTTTGGCCTCATCACTTGCTAAATTTAGTGTTCCAGATTATAGAAACACCCTTGGATGACAGAACTTCCCACCCCAATGTTCTTGGAGGTTCTCATTCTGAAAGTACAGATATGTTTTTCCTTCCCCTTCGGAACCAGAGGGGAAATTTGGCCAGAGTGTCTGCAGCCTGTAGCCTGGTGTAGGGAGGAGCCTGGTGTAATAATCTCTATTATTTGAAGATTTAGGCAGAATGTGTTGGAGGGAGGGGAAGTGGATGTGGGTGGGGATGGATAATCAGCTGAAGAGGAGGGAAACACAATCCTCTTGTCCTGTTGAGCAGAGGCAGTTGAAAACTTTATATCCCTATTTACTAGCCTTTTACAGGTAACAGAATCTTCTCTACATGTCACCAGGGAGTAATTGCCACAACAATGCTGTATTAATGTGACCCATATTTTACCTCCAAAAGGTGGAGGGAGAGCCTTAAAGAAACATAAATACTTCTACTTGTGTGTGGAGAAAAGCAACCACCTTCCTCCCTATTCCTAGGTATATAACCACACCTCCCCTTCCTACCTATACAGGGCCCTTCTCTCTTGAAAATGCTTTTATCTTTTCCTCTTATTATTTTTACTGCACCCTACTCCCTTATTTAAATTCTGGCACAGGATTTAAATGCAAGGCACAGGTGAAATGTGTCTGAGTGGAATCTGCCTGACCCAGGGCACCTGGCAGGGAGGGGCAGTATCTGAGAGGCCTTCTGCACCCCTTGTCCCAGGGTCAAAGAGAGATAACACATGTGGCTTAGATGCAAACACTTCTTCTTTTTATTTTTTTATTCTTTTTTTTTTTTTTTTTTTTTTGGTTTCAGAAGCTGCCTGCTCTCAATTTAATTGTTTTTTAAAATTTTTTAAATTTCATTGTTTAATTGATGGTTAATTGTTCATGGGTGTACTTAGTGGCATTTTAATGCATATAATTAAGAGTGATCAGTTCAGGGTAATTAGGATATTCATCATCTCAAACATTTGTCATTTCTTTGTGCTGGGAATGTTCAATATCCTTCTTCTAGCTATTTGAAACTATGTTAATATATTATTGTCAACCATAGTCGTCCTATAGTACTCTAGAACACTGGAATTATTCCTCCTGTCTAGCTGTAATTTTGTAGCCTTGAACAAATCTCACCCTATTCCTCCCTTCCTCCTTTGCTTTCTAGCCTATCGTATCCTGTCCTCTACTTTTTACTGCTAGGAGATCAACTTTTTCAAGCTTGCACATGAATAAGAACTCATGATGTTTAACTTTCTGTGCCTCGCTTCTTTCACTTAAACATAATGTCCTCCACTTCCATCCATATTGCTGCAGATGCAATGATTTCATTCTTTTTTATGGCTAAATAATCTTCTATTGTCTATATGTACTTCATTTTCTTTATCCATTCATCTGTTGTTCGACGCCCCAACTGATTCCATATCTCAGCTATCATAAATGATGTTGTAATAAATAAGGGGGTGCAGATGTTTCCTTGGTAGTAAACACTTCTTAACATTTGAAAAAATTTGCCTGGGTGGAAAACCATTTTCTCAGATAGCAGTTTGCCTAGGAGCTGTAATGACATCCTTCAGTGCCAAGAACATCAATCAGTTCAAAAGTCCCTCTACTGAGAGCCCTTGATGAGGTCCTGGGCATGCACATACAAGCAGAATTTCTTTCTCTGCTGTCGGAGGTTAGTGTAGATGTCAAGACTGAATATTAGGATTAATTGTTCATTCTGCTACTATCTGATTTTTCCCTTGCCCCCTTTTACATAATCTGTATGTAATTTGACCTTTCCCCCCTCGCTCGATCTCATTTTTTCTAGCTTTGCTGTTCTCAATTTAGAAGTGTGAATGAAATGAATGAAAAGTCTTATAAACTCTGGAGCAGAAAAGAACCCTGGGAGTGGAGGTGGCTGGCTTACACTGATACTTGTTAGCTTAGACCAAGCCACTGCTGTCTTTCCACCTTAGTTTTCTGTCTCAAACTGGAGATAACAATAATAAATATTCTGATGGCTTTATGAGATCCTGGTAAGAACCAACTGTTACTATGTAGCACCATTTGACATGTTATTTATTTACCTTCATTACAATACCTAGGATAGAGACTGGTACCTAGCAGATGCTAAGTGAAGATTTGTTGCATGTGTTCAGAAATCTTCTGTGAACTGTACAAGCAATACACTTGTATATTTCTGACACTTCTTATAGATGACACCAGTAGCTGGAGGTGCCCCAGGCCTTTGTGTTGTGTTATGTCATGTGGAGCGTATGAGCAGGCTGGCTCCTGCCATGGGGAGGGCAGCTGAAGATCTTTCCAGGCCATGGAAACCACTTGGTTTCTGTGATTTCACTTCCTGCAGCTGGCCCACTGCTCAGAAGATTGCACTAAAATAACTCTGACACTATTGCTAGAGAGAGAATGCCGGTTCCCAGAAGGGCAGTCTTCTTTGCCTACCACATTTTCACATAACAAGGAATGACACGAATGCTGGCACTGAGAATTTTGTTGGTCTGGGAAATTTCAAGGGAATTCTAGATCTAGCAAGAGACAATAGAAAATACCAGTATGATGGCAAAGGAGGACATTTACAAGCATTCTTAAGAGAGGACACATATTTCTACCCTTGTTATGGAGTGAATTATGTCCCTGTAAAATTTCTATGTTGGAGTCCTAACTCCCAGTGTGACAACATTTGGAGATAGGGCCTGTGAGGGGACGAAAAAGGGTAAATGAGGTCATGAGGGTAAGGCTTTAATCCAATGGGGCTGCTATCCTTGTAGAGAGGGAAACATACTAGATCTCTCTACCACTCCCCACCACAGGCCACAACGGAAAAGCCATGCAAAGACGAAGAGAGAAGGAGGCTGCCCACAAGCCAGGAAAAGAGCCTGTACCAGGAATTGAATCAGCTAGCATTGGTCTGGCAGTTCTAGCCTGCAGAACTATGTGAAGATGAATGTCTATGGGTTAAGTCGCCCAGTCTATAGTATTTGATCATGTCAGCCCAAGTTGACTGATGCAACCCTCGTCTCCTTGGGCTCATTTCTGGGTAGTTATCCTGACACTCATGGCTCTGACCTCATCCTATGTGCAAGGGACACTACAGTATGAGAACAGACTGGGTATATATGTTTGAATATCCTATGATCCAAGGATAATGGAAAAGAGGAGACAAGAATAGCTACAATCCTCTGAAAGACATGTCAAAGATTGTAGAGAGCGACTCTGTCCCACGCCTGGTCTGAGACAATTTTGGCATATTGCACACAACTTCCGGAGAGTGAAACGGTGGAGGCTATTTCAGTTAGCCTGTGGAGTTTTTTGCAAACCACAGACTAAGGCCTATGACTTTTGACTGTATCAGCTTTTATTAAACCAATGTTTCTAGCCAGGTGTGGTGGCTTACCCCAGTAATCCTAGCACTCTGGGAGGCCATGGTGGGTGGATCACTTGTGCTTAAGAGTTCAAGACCCCATCTCTACTAAAAATAGAAAGAAAAAAAAAAGCCTGGTACCGTGGTGGGTGCCTGTCATCCCAGCTACTCAGGAGGCTGAGGCAAGAGAATCTCTTGAGCCCAAGAGTCTGAGGTTGCTATGAGCTATGATGATGCCATGACACTCTACCAAGGCAACAGAGTAAGACTCTTTCTCAAAAAAAACTAAAACAAAACAAAACAAAATGTTTCTGATCTTGTTCTGACAAATCAACTTAGCTTACACCACTGCTGTCACTAGTAGGGTGTATTAAGTGGTATTAAAGCATATTTGTAAGGGGAAATGATTACTTGGAACATTAAAAAACCTGTATATAAATGTGGTTATAGAACAAGTATAAAGACTAAGTTTGGGGATTTTTAGATTGAATTCCCTAATTTTAAACTTCTAATTTTATGAAAGATTGGTGCTATAAACTTCTCATTATTTAGCACAAATATTGAAATCGTTATCTGTAAATGAGTCAAAGTTAATCTATCACAGTCTTTCTTAAACTTTAATATTCTACAAATCACTTGACTAGCTACTTCTTAAGATATAGATGTTGATCCAGTGGGTTTCAGGAAGAGCCCCAAATTTCACATTTCTAATAAGTTTCCATTTATATCAGTGCTGGTGGTCCGCAGACCACACTTGGAGGGGCAATGGTCTATTATACTGTGTATTAGACTGAAAGATATAATTCTTAGTTTTTCCCTAGGAATAAAATATTACGTTGAGATTCAGTTGTTGCTTTATTTTGTGGTACAACAGAATTCCTCCCTAAAAATGGTCTAAAACCTTGTTCTTTGAAAAAGTGCATTGGAGAGATTGTAAATGATTGAGCAGCAAGGGCTTGACGTGAATATATGCTTAATAAATATTGACAGGTTGATTTCTAGAAAGATCTTCAGAGATACTTGGCAAATATCTTCCAGTGATACTACGTACAAAATGCTACATCTCTATTTAGGGGATCGAGAATTCTGTGCATTTAGAGGGAAGACAAAGGAGATAGTGTCAGAGCCAGCCAGAAAGTATAGGTAACCTGAGATCACAACGTGGCTCCCCAGTAAATAGCCACTCACCGGGGGAGAGCAATTGCGATAGGGTATGATAAGGAAGGTTTGTTTCATCATTTTATGACTGTATACCTCCTAGAATAAGGGAAAGGCATTGAAAAGTTTGGCAAGAGCTGGCAAAACCAGAGTGTTTATTTGTAAGACTTGGTAAGTGGGTGTACTATCACTTATTTTGTTGTGATTTATGACAAGCAAATTCTCTTGGTGATTGTCTTCTCTGGTCCCGTCTGGGTTGATTTTAGGGTTGCTTAGATCTGACCTTTTCTCCTCCAGACTGTGAGTAAATCAAGGAAATTCCCAGGGATCAAGGAGAGGCCAAAACTTCTACTTGATGCAACTTTTGATACACTTTCAGCATATGTATGAAGGTACATATATACATATGTATGTAATACTGGGGTATTAGATAAGAGATTATAATAAAATATAATTAAAATTCAAGAGCATTTTGACTTTAAAAAGAAGGTTCTTTACCTACTCATTGGAGCCATATCCCTCAGAAGTATACAAAAGAAATCAAATTCACAGAGATAAAAATAAGAGGATTCATTGACTGTTGGAAACAACATGATATCATATTTGTCCTCAATGGCCTAAGGTAGATAAAAGGGATGCACTTTTTTGTGTGTTTGTTTGTTTGTTCTTTATTTTGTCTTCTTTTTCTTTGTTTTAAATTTATTTATTTTTTTTATTAAGTCATAGCTGTGTACATTAATGCAATCATGAGAAAAAATGTGCTCAATTTATAAACAATTTGAAATATTTTCATCAAACTGATTCTTTTTCTTTTTTAGTTAGATTTGACCATGGAATTAATAATCTATCAACAAGTTCTTTCTTTCACTGTTGTCAGTGGTTAAAAATAGCTAAAATGTTTTGCAGGATAATTGCTTAGAGCAGTTAACTTTAGGATCAATTTAGTTCAACTATTTGCCTAAATAATTCAAAATTTCTGGTCTTCTTGCCATCATTAGACTAGAAATTTTCAGGGCTGCTAAAAGTTTGTTATGTTTCATGGGAGAAGTTTTGGGTATGGTTGAGTTTTGAAGAAGTTTCAAGTTGCGTGACCTGGTCGGATTCCCAGCCATGCCTATATTTAAGCAAACCTTGTTAATTCTTTATAAGGGAAAAGAAGATTCGTAGTTCAAAGTATGGCAATTAGAAACACATCTAATGCCCCTTATATCCAAGTTTTATCTTTCCATGAAAGTACTCTTTGAAGAAGAAAAAAGTACTCGTTTGAAAGTTTTCTTTCAAAGGATATCTTTCAAAAGGTCTTTCTCTAGGAGATGGGAATTAAAGAGTGAGATCAATTGTCCTCCTTGTTAGATAAATCAAGGTCTCTGTGAGCACAAATTTTGAGTACTTCTTGGTATGTTTGTATATATCAACTGGAAGTTATCCACACATTAATCTTTTATAATACTATTCAAACGTATCGTAAAGTCCAGCAAGTCATTTCTGCTTAACTGATATAAGATTAAGCCACACTTCCCTCCTGAAACTATAAAGTTTGCATGACTCTCATTAGGAAAAATGCCCCTAAAATTACTGTAAGTATAAAATAAGAAGTATTAGGGAAGATATCACCTTACCTGGTATTTAAGGATAAAGGATATATCACCATATTCAAATACAACTCGAAAGACATAAAATCAAAAGAACACTGAAAGATAAAGTGAGCCATATCCAACAAAACCTAGTTAACTATTTATCAGTTGTTTTACCACGTGTTCAAATACATAGATCAGTGGTTGATTTCTCCTCGTCAGAATATCATAAAAACCTAAACAATGAAAGTAATAAATGACACAAATCTTGCTGAAGTCAATGAAACAAGTAAAGCCAATAAGCACACTATTTAATGTGTATGCTATGCCTTGGATGGATGTCTCAGCACACTTGTAGTGTCTCTCAAGAAGAAACATGAACTTGCTATTTCTGTCTTCTGCATTTCCATGAAGACATTATAAATGTCTAAAATGAGCACACTCTTAGGTGACTCTAGTAGAAGTGCATTTTATGTTTATTTGTGTATAAATGTGTATGTGTAAGTATACAATAAAAGTATTCTTTATTTGGGAATTCCCAATAAAGGCCTTACCTTAAGTGAAGCAAGTCAGATACAGAAAGACACATGTCACATGTCTTCCCTCAAAGTGGGAGCTAAATAAATTTACCCATGGACATAGAGAGTGGAATGACAGACAGTGGAGACTCAGGAGGGTGAGGGAGTGGGACAGGATAGATGATGAGAAATTGCTTAATACAATATAGATTATGTGGGTGATGGGGACCCTGAAGTCCTAACTTAACCACTGTGGAATCTATGCTTGTAATACAATTACAGTTGTACTCCATTAACTTATATATTTTTTAAAAGTATCCTTTTGGGTTTGGACATTTATATTGGGCCAAATGTTTTACCTCTTAGGTATTATTTGACTTGGATCTATTTAGCTTTGTTCTCCATTTCATTTATTCCTGAAATCTGATTATAATAAAAGAGTTCTTGGTATACTGTACAAATGTAAATGATTGTGCTGAAGTTCCAGTAGTTCTCTGTTCCTCCTGACAGAAACCAGCTCTGAAATAGTCAAGGGAAGAGTGTAAGGAGAAGATAGAATCTGAGGCTTTAATTTCATATGATTTGTTTTGTGTCTTTGATGCTGCTTTTGTTATACATAAACTACAAAAGAAGTGAAAATTTAGGTTTCATTTCTGTCCCTTAACCTTTTCAACTCTTCAATGTAAAAAACTGAGTGTTGTAAAGTAGTCCTCTGCAGTTTGCTGGATAATAAAAGTATTCAGAGAGGGGAATGATGTGGTTGGATTCTAACAGTGGTGAAGTTTCCTGCATGGTCATAAATGGCTTTTCAGAACTTTCAGCCTTGGTACTTCCGTAGGAATGTAAGGTGGTTGGCCTGACTTCTTTCAAGCTACATCAATGTCAGTTAAACTTGGAACTGATAGTAAGGGAGAGAGAGAAGGGTGGGCCCATTTCATGTTTCCCTAAACTCCAAACCTATGTCTTTGTTTGTTTGTATATTCACCCAGTGTTTTCCCCACTCCTGCTACAAGCCATATGCAAAACAAAATACTCGGCATACAAATGTGTCCTCAAGGAACTAGTAATTACAAAGTCAGAAAATCAAGAAAAAATACCCAAGGGCAGCGCCCGTAGCTGGGTGGGTAGGGCACTGGCTGCATACACCCAGGCTAGTGGGTTCGAACCTGGCCCAGGCCAGCTAAACAGCAATGACAATGGCAACAAAAAAATAGCTGGGCATTGTGGTGGACGCCTGTAGTCCCAGCTACTTGAGTGGCTGAGGCAAGAGAATCCCTTGGGCCCAAGAGTTGGAGGTTGCTGTGAGCTGTGATGCCATGGCACTCTACCAAGGGTGACATAGTAACACTCTATCTCAAATAAATAAATAAATACTGAATGCAATTGCCAGAAAACAGAGAGAGAAGATGTCCAAAGGAAAAATGATCATTTCTTTACCAATATTTATTGGCGACCTCCTATAAGGAGATACTATAAGCTAGATACTGTTCTAGTCAGCAAGAACACAACAGTAAAATAAACAGATAATAATTAAATAGAATCTTACCTTTATCTTTATGAAACTTATATCCTATAGTGGAATAAAATAAAGAAGATAAATGAAATATATAACATGAAAATTCATAATGGCAATAATTTGGGCATAATACCTCAGATTTTAATAACGAAAACTGGAACATGGATATGAAAGGATAGTAGAAGTAAATAAACAAGGTATACATTTTTTATCTCATGTGGAAGGAGAAAAGGGTTTGATGACTTTCAGGCATTTATACACTCACCTGCACACACAAACCAAGGATAAAAAATGTTTCCTGAGAAACAACAGAAGTCCAAGTGATCACTATTAAACAGCACAAAACAATAACTCATAGCAACAATAATAAAGAATAATAATAGAGGTCAGCTTATCCAAAGTCCATCTTATTATCTTCATCTGACTCAGTTTCTGCCCTAACTCAGGGCATTGCTCTACAATCTTCAAAGTCACACCTAAAACCTGGGCATTATTCTTAATGCTTCCTTCTCTCTTATCCCACATGCCCAATCCACCACCACCTGTGTTTTCTTTTCCCACCTCCTAAATACATCTCAATCCATCTCCTTACTTCTATACTTATTGAGGCCTTGATCTCTTAGAACACCATCATCTCTTACCTAGGTTTCAACTACAACCTCCTCACTGGTACCCTTCCCTCCTATCTTGTCTCCATCAAATCTGCTCTCCAGGGGGAGATCAAAATAATCTTTCAAAATCCAATTCTGATTATGTCATTGTTCTGCATAAAACACCTTTGGCATCCTGTTGTCTAAACTCCTTACTCCTTTACAGTTTGATGAACTCTGCTGTCTAGTATCATCTTTGTTGCTTTTCGTATTCAGTCACGTAAGTATTTGCAATTCCCACATACTGGTGGGGCTCTTGTCCACCCTGGAGCCCTGGCACAGGCAATTTCCCTCTGCCTGGTACCCTCTCTTCTTTTTCCATCTTTCTTTGCCTGACCAATTCCTATAGGAACTCAGACATCTCTTCTTACAATTCTTCTGACTCTCCACTCTACCAAATATGGTTGAGTTTCTATTCTTAGCCTTCCAATAGAACCTTGAACTTCCCCACCCATGACACCTTTTCCACTTTATTATAATAGCCTGTTAATACATCTGCAACCTAAACTATAGTGTGAGCCCCATAAAGATATAGGCCATACCTCCAGAGGCCTACCCAGAGGGCTTTTATTTATTTTATTTTTTTAATTTTTATTAAATCATAATTGTGTACATTGGTGCAATCATGGGGCACAATGTGCTGAATTTATATACAATCTGAAATATTTTCATTGAACTATTTAACATAGCCTACATGGCCTTTTAATCACTATATGAA
>CAUYRH010167172.1:0-17897 GCA_963574655.1 Perodicticus potto | reverse complement strand
TACATAACAGCTGCCCAGTAAGAAATAATTGTATTACTTGTAATACTTTGAATAGCATGTTATATCTGTAAAGCAGTTAGGTGCCCTGTTTGGCCAGGTATTTAGGATTTCTGTTGTACTATACATTTCTTAATTGTATTTATAGTAGTGTAATAGAATTTTCTTTTGTTTCTACCCCACAGCGCATTCCTACCTTAAGAGAGCATGGATTTTTTTTTTCTGTATTTCTTCAGTGACTTATAATGTCTGATATGTTGTATCTGTAGTAAATGTTGAAAGGTAGGCTACATCCTTTTTCATTTAAAAATGATGATAAGATTCTCATGTTTGTTGGTGTTTTTCTGGAGTGAACTGTTCATATTGGTTGACCCTTTTTGTCCAGAAGGAAGAGAGAGCATATTGGCATTATTGGGCAGGTTTCATTCCTCTTACTTGCTTATGTGAGATGGGCAAAATAGATAGTATTCCTATTTTACATATGAAAAACGTAAGGCTCAGAGGGTTTGTTAAGTGGCTTTGTTAAGATCTCACAGTTATCAGATAGTAGAACTGAAATTTAACTCCAGGTTTGTTAAGTACGTGTTATTTTTATTCTGAGTTTTAAAAACTTTTAGTTAATGTCTAGGTAAGTCAAAGTTTTATGTTTTTACAATTCTTAAAATCAAAGCTTGCCTTTAAAGTTACAGTGTTTAAATATTAAAAATATTACAATGTGAAACCGAAAGCAAAACAGGACCTAAGCTTGAGTGAATGTAGTAGCTTTTTTTTTTTTTTTTAAATGGGGTTATAATGTCTTATGCCAGGGTTAAAGCAATGTAAAACAAAAAAGACAGTTCTTTTTATTTTTTATTTCAGATTAACATAAGGGTACGTAGGATCAAGTTACACTGTTTGCTTTTGTTAAGTAGCATCTGAATTGTAGTTGAATCCTTCACCCAGGAGGTGTACCATATACATTATTATGCTGTTAGTTGGGAGCTTACTGAGCTGAGCCCCTTTTTCTCTTCCCCCTCCCACTTTCCCTTACCCCCTACCTGATTATGATTGTATTTTACTCTCATGTGGGTAAAATAAATTCTTGCTAAAACCATGTTGGCTTGGTTTATTTTGGTTTTGTTCAAACATACATGACTAAATTCCTTTGCATATTTTTTCTGCAAACTAAAAAACAGATTTATACATTACATTTATAAATCAAATATAAGCCAAACTAAAGCCAATAGAAAAATTAAAAGTAACATTAATATTATTGATGCTATTTTGTCATAATGAATCACTCAAGTAATATTAGGGTTATGACAGCTCCGGTTTCTTTTTGCATGCCTTTATTATATGCTGCTTGACTTCATTCACCTACAGTTTTTTTCTGTTAGAACTTATCTGAAACTCTTCTGTTTTGTACATTATCTCAATGCCTTTGTACTCTTGGATAATGAATAATTAAGTGGCTTTGCTTGGCATTAGTGTAGTTGTGAAGGTAAATGTGGGAATTAGCAGTGTGTGTCAGTATTTGGATACAGGGTCATCAAAATATGAGAAAAATAAGAATGTTTTCATGACATTTCTCAAATTATAGAAATTTTAAAAATTTCCCATAAGGACTTCTGGGATTCCAGAGAGTAAATAGGGACCCCGGTTGGAAAGATATGCTTTATGTAAGTCAAATCTCATTTTAATTATGTTAGATAGCTATATAGTTTTTGTTTACATAGTTGAAGAATTATCATTTTGAACTCATAAACTAGAAAAAATTTTCAAGTAATTATAGTTGAAAGGTATCTTATATTCCTGTCTTAGCTGTTTATATTTTATTTTGTTATTTTAGGTTACTGTCAAACTTACAACTTATGAAAATCAGAAATTTCATACTTAAGTTTTAAGCTTGACAGTTGGTATCTCTGACATTTCATTTTGACACTTGTTTTATTTTCATTGTGGAGGTGCAACCTCTTTCAAATACGTTTTGGCTTGTGATTATCTTTCAAAAAATTTTTAGAGCAATTTTTGCAAAACCATGGTTAAGTGAGAAATTTGCGTTATTTTCACATATAAGTTCTATTGTGGAACCAGTAAAGTGCAGACAGCTTCAAATATTAACAAAGTGTTTGAGAAGGATATGGCTAATGAACACATAGTATGTCAGTGGTTTGAGAAGTTTTATCTTTGGTGATTTTAATTTTGAATGAGCCACATGGGTGACCTGAGAACAAGGCAGATAATGATGAGGTGAAAGCTGTAGTGGAAGCGAATCTGTCTCAACTTTAGGTGTGAATTAGCAGTACAGTTGATGTTACTATTCCAGTATTGGACCATTTGAAACAAATCAGCAATGTAAAGAAGCTGGATAGGTTGGTTGCGTATGAATTAAACAAGTGCCACAAGAGAAATAAAAATTATACTCTCCCTCCTTGAGGATAGTGTATCTACATAAAGGAGGTCTTCTAAAGAGACTTGTCTTTTCTTTCTTCTCCATTTTTTGTTTTCTTCTTCTTCTTATTTTTTGAGACAGAGTCTCACTTTGTCACCCTTGGTAGAGCGCTGTGGCGTCACGGCTCACAGCAACCTCAAACTCTTGGGCTTAAACGATTCTCTGGCCTCAGCCTCCCAAGTAGCTGGGACTACAGGCACCTGCCACAACGCCCGCCTATTTTTTTGTTGTAGTTGTCATTGTTGTTTAGCAGGCCTGGGCTGGGCTCAACCGGGAACCTCGGTGTATGTGGCTGGCGCCCTACTCCGTGAGCTACGGGCACCAAAACTCTTCTCCATTTTTTTATTTTTTTGGAGACAGAGTCTCATTTTGTCGCCCTCGGTAGAGTGCCATGGTGTCACACAGCTCACAGCAACCTCCAACTCCTGGGCTTAGGCGATTCTCTTGCCTCAGCCTCCCGAGTAGCTTGAACTACGGGCGCCCACCACAATGCCTGGCTATTGTCGCCTCCATTTTTTTAAAGCACTACTTTAGCTTCATTCCACAGATTTTTGGTATGTTGTATTTCCATTACATTCATTCATTTTCATTTGCCTTTTGATTTCTGCTTTGACCCAGGAGTTTAAAAAAAGTACATTAGGGGCGGTGCCTGTGGCTCAAAGGAGTAGGGTGCCAACCCCAAATATCGGAGTTGGCGGGTTCAAACCTGACCCCTGGCCAAAAAAACTGCAAAAAAAAAAAAAAAAAAAAGTACATTAGAAGATTAATATCCAGATATTTGGGAATTTCCCAAATATTATTGGTTGGAGAACATTTTGTATGTTTGAACCCTTTCAAAAATTTTAAAAGTGACTTTATCATGATTTAGATCAGCGGTTCTCAACCTGTGGGTCACAACCCACAGGAACTCTATTAAAGGGCCACGGCATTAGGAAGGTTGAGATAGTCTAGACTATCTGATGGGTGTACTCTGTGTGCTTGAAATGAATGTGTATTTTGCCACAAAAATATCAGTTAATTCAGCTTTCTTTATGTTTCTCAAGCCTTCTCTACTGATTATATGCATATATCTACTTTCATCAGTCTTTGAAAGAGGGTTATTTAAAGCTTTGAATGCAATTGTGGTTTTGTGTTTTCCTTTCAGTTCTGTCAGTTTTTGCTTAATGTATTTTGGATCTCTTGTATTAGCTAGATGAATGTTTAGGATTATTATATTCTCTTGATAGATAGGTTGTTTTTTTAATCGATATAAAATGACCCTCTTTATCTTTGGTCCTATCCTTAACCTTTGGGAACCACTAATCTGAGGGAATCATGTAACATGCATATCCTTTTGATACTGGAATAATTTCTTTGCGGTTCATCTAAAGTATTCTGTCTGAAATTCACTTTTTATTTTAATACTGCTTCTCTAGTTTTCTTTTGATTAATATTAGGATGGTACATCTTTTTGCTTTTAACTTACTTGTGTCTGTATGTTTAAAGAGAATTTCTTGTAAGTGGCAAACATATACTTCACTCTTGCTTTTATATTTTGCTGTTTAATTCTTTTAAAAAACTTTTTATTTTGACATAAATCTAGCTTTGCAGGAAATTGTGAAGAAATATTCATGGAGATTCTACTGTATACTCTTTACCTAACCTTCTGCAGTGTTAGCATCTCACTTAACTACAGTACAATATCAAGACCAGGAGATTGACATTGGTCGTGCTTATTCAGACCATGTGTGTATGTACTCAGTTGTGCACATGTGTGTAACACTGTGCAGTTTTATCAGGTGTAATTTCTATAACTACAGCCATAATCAAGATACTTTACTGTCACCACAAACTCCTTTGTGCTGCCCCGTTACAGTATACCAATACCCTCAATTGCGATCTCCCATCCTTAACCTTTGGGAACCACTAATTTGAGGGAATCATGTAACATGCATACATCCTTTTGATACTGGGATAATTTCTTTGTAGTTCATCCAAAGTATTGTATCTATCAGTAGTAGTCTTTCTATTTATGAATAGTTTTAATTTCTTTACCCATTCATTAAAGAACATTGGTTAGATTCCAGTTTTTGACTTTTATAAATAAATTGCTGTGAACATTAGCATGAAAGTTTCTGCTTGAAATTTTTAATTTTCTCTGGGATGAATGTTTGGGAATGTATTGCTGGGCTGTATGCTAAGTCCAGTTTTAGTGTTTGAAGGAACTGCCAAACTATTTTCCAGAGGGGCCATACCATTTTGTATCCTTATCAGCAGTGTGTGTGTGTGAATGATCCAGTTTCTCTGCATCCTTGCCAGCATTTGGTATTACCACTATTTTTAATTTTAGTCATTCTGAATAGTGATGACTCATTGTGATTTTCATTTGCATTTCTCTAATAGATTATTAAGTTGAACATGTTTTCACGTGCTTATTTGCCATCTGTATATCTTCTTTATTAAAATGTCTGTTTATGTCTTTTGTCCATTTTCTAATTTGATTATTTTTTAAATGTTGACTTTTGAAAAGTTCTTTGTATCTTGTAGATACGAATCTGCTGCTACAGGTTAATCAGACTGGTGCCCTTGTGGCGCAGAAGTTGAGTTGGACCTGGGGTTTGCTGTTGCCTCTGCGGGATGGATCAGGTCATCTTCCAGTGTGGTGGTTGTAGAGCCAAGGTCCTCGAATGACCTGGGATTTTCTAGCTGCTGACAAGAGTGGATCGGCCTGCCTACTTAAGCACTAGTTGTTGTTTTCTTCCCTTTCCCCCAACATTTCTTTTGGTGGTTCCACATTGGAGATTGAGGTCTCTCTAGTGCCCAGTCCAGGGTATATTGTGGATAAAAAACAAACTCACTATGAAGTCTTGACAGTTAAGTTCACAAACTTATCCTAGGACAAATGCTGTATACCTTATTTCTGAATATCACTACAGTGACTTTGGCCCTCTGGTGACCATAGTAATATTTAGTAATGAGGTATGTAGTGCTTTTCCTAGGATGAGTTTGTGAACTTAATTGTCTGACGTCATATGTTGCCTTTCTTCAAGTCTTGGGGATCCCTGCCTCCTCCTTTCCAGCTTTCAGAGTCCTTTTATAATTGCCTTTTGAATAATTTCATGGATGTTCGTGTGTGGAAGGGAGTAGCCGGGAAAAGCGAGCGTATGCCTTCTTATTCTGGAACCACAAGCTGGTCTCTGCCTTTTATTTTTAGTTGGGATGTTTTGAATGTGATGACTGATAATAGTTTGGTTTGAGTCTATCATCTTGTTATCTGTTTTCTATTTGTTCCATATGTTTTTTTGTGTTTTGTTATTTTTCTTTCAGTTTCTACCTTTACTGGATTAATGGAATCGATTCTATGTTTTTCTTTTTGCTAGCTTATTTTAGCTATGGTTGTTCTGGTTTTTCCTTTTTAAAAAAATTTTTTTTATTTCAGAATATTAGGTGGTGTACACATGTTTTGTTTACATATTTTGTTTTTGTACAGATTTGAGTCAAAGTTATAAGTGTCCCATTCATCCAAATAGCGTGTACTGTACCCAATAAGTGTAAATTTACCCCTATGCCCCCTTTTTTGGTTTTTGAGACAGGGTCTCATTCTGTCTCCTAGTTGTCTCAACCAATTTATTTCATATTATCTTTTTTTTTTTTGAGACAGAGCCTCAAGCTGTCACCCTGGGTAAAGTGGTGTGGCATCACAGCTCACAGCTACCTCCAATTCCTGGGCTCAAGTGAGTCTCCTGCCTCAGCCTCCCAAGTAGCTGGGACTACAGGCGCCTACCACAACGCCCAGCTATTTTTTGGTTGCAGCTGTCGTTGTTTGGCGGGCCTGGCCTGGATTCGAACCTGCCAGCTCAGGTGTACGTGGCTGGCACCTTAGCCGCTTGAGCCACAGGCGCCGAGTGTCCCCCTCCACTTTTTTTTAAGACGGAGTCTGACTCTGTTGCCCTAGGCTAGAGTGCCCTGGCATCAGCCTAGCTCATAGCAACCTGAAACTTCTATAAATGATCCTCTGGCCTCAGCCTCTGGAGTAGCTGGGACTACACTGGTTTGCTCATTCTGGTCTCAAACTCCCTGAGCTCAAGTGATCCTCCTGCCTTGGCCTCTGAGAGTGCTAGGATTACAGTTGTGAGCTACCTCCTCAGGCCTGAATGCCTGGTAACTTTTGATTAGATGCCAGACAGTATGAATTTGACCTTGTTGGTTTCTGGATATTACTGTTTCATTTTAAGGTTTTTTTGGCATGCTGTGGAATCATCATAGCTCACAGCAAACTCAAACTCTTGGGCTCAAGCAATTAATTCTCTTGTGTCAGCCTTCCCACTGTAGGCACTGGCCAGGATGCCTGGCTAGTTTTTCTACCCCACCCCCAACACCAGTAGAAATGGGGTCTCTCTCTTGAACTCCTGAGTGTGCTAGGATTTCAGGTGTGAGCCACAGCTTCATTTTAAGTATTTTTGAGCTTTGTTCTGGGGTGCATTTAAGTTACTTCGAAATAGTTTGATGCTCTTGAAGCTTGCTTGCTTTTATACTTTGTTAGGTGGGAACAGAGCAGCCTTTAGTCTTGGACTAATTTTGCTGAAGTACTGAAGCAATATCCTCATTGCATTATGAAGTTTTTACGTGCTAACTTGTACAAAAAGAACTATTTTTGGCACTGTTTAAGCCAGGTGGATTATTTCTGTTGTTTGTTGCAGGTGGTTGTAGGGTAATTCCATTCCTTCCCTTTTCTTTTCCCTTTTTTCTTTTTTCCCCTAGGGTAATTTCTTCACCTCCATTTGCTCATTGTTACTATCTCTGTCCTTTCACTTTCTACCTTGTGTACTCCAGCTGCCTTGGCCTACCCAAATTCTCAGTTCCTTTTTGACTCTGGCAGACAGCACTTTGACTGTGTTCCCTTACCTTTGCCTTTGCATGGGAACTCCCTCCAGGCAGTAAGCTGGGGCAGAAGTAGGGATTACCTCATTTGTTTATCCTCTCTCAGAGATCATTGCCTTGTATCATGCTGTCTGATGTCTGAAAATGTTTCGTGTATTCCGCTTGGTTTATTGGTTGATGGGGCAGGGTAAATCTGGTCCTCTTTATTCAAGGTGACCAGAAGTAGAAAGAAATTCTTGATCAATTTGTAGTTTTGACTTTGTGTCAAAAAATCTACTTTTGCAGACAACTTCTTGTTTTACTTTCATTGTAGGAATATCTTATTTGCTGAAATTTGGATAGTTTGTGATATACAGTGTACTTTCTGTACCATAAAAGGGAAGAAGGAATGGTATAGGAGTAGAAGGATCAAGTGCCACATAGAATCAGTGTCCCAATGTGAACGCAGATATTTCTGGTTTTGAGGTAAAAACAAATTTATATGTGGTTAATGCATGCTTTAGTCTAGTTTTTAAAAATTAAGTGTTCCTTATGCTTGAGACATGTGGGTTTATAGTTTTCCCAGAATTTATGAAATTTTTTGCTTTTCTGTTTTGCAATATTTTCTCTTTCTCTTCCTCATTCCTCTCCTACCCTCTTTCTGGTTATATGGCTGTTAGGCTGTCTGAAGTTGTTTCATTGCATATTGCTGCTCTGTTCATTTTTTCCTAGTCTTTTTCCTTGCTGTGTCCCATTTTGGATTATTCATATTGCCGTGTCTTCAAGTTCACTAATTTTTCTATTTCATTAGAACACTGTGTCCCACTAGATTTTAATTGATTTTCAAAACAAAGGGGTTCTGTGGATCAAACGTATTTAAAAAATTTGGGAGTAAAGGAAGTTAAATCTCTATTGTAGCATGTCTCAAAACTGCTAATGCTTTTTATGAATGACTGGTGAACCATTGTAGACCTATTGAATCACTGGATTTTAATGATACTTTTCTGAAAGTCTTTAGAGATGTGTCATTATTAAATGTTTAAGCATGCTTTGATACTGTTTACATAAGGTTTTTTTTTTTAGAGACAGAGTTTCACTTTGTCTCCCTCGGTAGAGTGCTGTAGCATCACAGCTCACAGCAACCTCCAGCTCTTGGGCTTAGGTGATTCTCTTGCCTCAGCCTCCTGAGTAGGTGGGACTACAGGCGCCTGCCACAACGCCTGGCTATTTTTGTTGCAGTTTTGGCCGGGGCCAGGTTCGAACCAGCCACCCTCAGTATATGGGGCTGGTGCCCTACTCACTGAGCCACAGGCACCGCCCTACATAAGATGTTATTAATTATTATGGAGTAATTACCTAAGTGGATTCAAGAGTTCATATTCTTACTAATTCTATCAATTCCTCTTGGTAGATAGTTAGGCACTTTTCAATCTTGCAATGTGTTTTATACAATGTGTACAAAATAAAAAATTATTTCTAGGACTAATTCTTAGAATTATTTGATTACAGGAGGATGAATACATACATAATGATGCACAGGTATACATAGTCATTATTTTCATATTTTTTCCATTGAAGTTGTCAGTTTGTATTCACACCACTTTGAAAGTCTGTTTAGAGAATTTTGATGAATTTTTGATGAGTTGCCCACCAGTATTATTCCAGTTTGTTCCTCTAGTTCGTTTGTCTGTTTACTGCTTGTACCAAACTATTCCTTCTCAGCCTAATAAATTTTGAGGCAATTAAGAATAGTGATTACCAGGTGGACTCTGGAAGTTGTGTTTTTCCATTCCTGACATTGCATTTACTACTAGTGTGCCTTTGGGAAGGTCATTGTGCCTTAGTTTTCCTGTCTGTACAATGGGAGAAAAGTGGTATCTTAGTCAGGGGCTCCTGCAATTAAATGAGTTAAATGCACTTAATGTCCAGTTCTAATAGATGCTATGTAAGTGTTATCTATGTTATCGTTGCATTTTTAAATTCATGAACAGGTCCACTAATGTTTACTGCTCATTAATATTTCTTTCTTTATGAGTTGCGATTAGTCTTTTTCTTTAAATTATACAAATGCACTACTTTGTATGCACAAAGGGTAAAAAAAAGAAATCTTATTTTTTATTTATTTTTATTTTTATTTTTTTATTTATTTTATTTTTTAAATTTAATTTTTAAAAAAGAAATCTTATAAAACTTATAAAAACAGTAGCTCCCATCTCTTTTCCCGTTTTCCTCTCTCTAGTTTCACCTCTTTCTGCTAATCGTATTCACCTTTATGTCTGATAAGCTTTTGCTGCTACTTCTTAATTTTTGATTTTTAAGTTTTTTTTTTTTTTTTTTTGCAGTTTTTGGTTGGGGCTGGGTTTGAACCCATTACCTCTGGCATATAGGACTGGCGTCCTACTCCTTTGAGCCACAGGTGCTGCCTGATTTTTAAGTATTTTTGATTGATCTTTCTCACCCCACCCATGGAAGATGAAGATTTGGCTTACTTTTTTCCCCACTGTCCTACTATACTCTTAGATGTGTGCATTGTGCTATATAAAGTCTTCAGTAAAACTTGGTTTCTTCTGAATTTAATACTTTTAGTTTGATTATTTTTCTCCGTATTTATCATTAATTTTTATTCAACCCCTAACTTTTCACTTGTGCCCCTAATTCTGATTAATTACCTAAATTGCCTCTCAGGATGTTGATGCACATGAAGAGGTTGGTCAGTTTTTATTTTTCTAAAGAAACCTATTCCATAGCCTAAAGAAAACTATTCCATAGTCTGTCCAGGTTGCTATTTCAGGCTGCCATAGATTAAGTGGCGTAAACAACAGACATTTATTTGTCATGGTTGTGGACAAGGGCCATGTTCTGTTTCATAGATGGCTGTCTTCTCACTGTGTCCTCTCATAGTGAAAAGGGCAAGGGAACTTTCTTTAAATATTTTAAAAAGGGTACTAATTTTATTCGTGAGAGCTCCACCTTCAAAACCCTCCCAAAGACTCCTATCTACTCATAACTATATCACATTGGAGGTTAGGATTTCAGTGGATATGTTTAGTCTGTCAGCCTTCTAATTTGCTCCATTCTGGACTGTCTCTTCTCCCACCCCCCCATACGTATATATTAACATATTTTACAGAAGAAAGCTCCTTCACTACCTAACATTTTGTAGCTTGCTTCTTTTTTTTTATTTTATTTTATTTTTTTTATGAGACAGAGCCTCAAGGTGTCACCCTGGGTAGAGTGCCGTGGCATCATAGCTCACAGCAACCTCCAACTCCTGGGCTTAAACAAGTCTCCTGCCTCCGCCTCCCAAGTAGCTAGGACTACAGACGCCCGCCACAATGCCTGGCCATTTTTTGGTTGCACCTGTCATTGTTGTTTGGCGGGCCCAGGCTGGATTTGAACTCTCCAGCTCAGGTGTACGTGGCTGGCACCTTAGCCACTTGAGCCACAGGCGCCGAGCCTGTAGCTTGCTTCTTAACAGTAATGTATCTTGGATTTCTTTCCATGTTAGTATATTAGGTCTTCCTTGTATAGTACTCACCCTAGAGAAAAGAAAACTTGTGTTCTGTCAAAAATTTATACATAAATGTTTACACCAGCTCTATGCATCCATAACTGACAGACCAGTGAGAACAATACAAATCTCCTTCAACAGGTAAATAGATAAAACTGATACACACTGTTCAGCAAAACTAATAGTAATAGTAAGCTGTCAATACAATATGAAGAACTTGGATGGGTCTTCAGAGCATTATGTGGCATGAAAAAAACAAGTCTCAAAAGGTTGTATACTGTATGACATGGAGACAGATTAGCAGTCGCCAGGGGTTATGTTCAAGGTGTTAGTGGCCTTCCTGTGGAGGCTTTTCCAAGTTATTGTTGCTCACTGGGAGAAGAGAATTTCTCTGCCTACCATGTGAGCCAAGCAAACAACAATATTTTTGCTTTTTTAATTGAAAATGAAAGTAGAGAGAGAGAGAGAGAGAGAGATAGGGAGCTGCAGCTCTAAAAGACTTGCTGTACTGTGAGGAAGTGGATTGTGGTCATTTGAAGTCTTACTAAATGAGGGGAGGAATACTCAAAGCTAAGGGATTGACTTTTACCAAGAATTTGGTAGTAATTCCTAGAATTGGGTTTTCTCCTGTTTTCATAGTTTACGTGGTTGTATCAGAACTGTCATGATGATTTCAAGGAGTAGAGAAATTTTAAAACCACAATGTATAAATGATATTATAATTATCCAGAGTTCATGTAAGGTAGCAGAGATAACTGACAAGTTGATCGAAGTGGGTTCTTGCCTGTGGTTAGCAGCCCCTCTAGTTAGCTTCTGTTTGAGGTTTGTTTAACATCTGCATCTGGTCTCAGCCCTGCCTCCTAGTCTCTCCTACTATAACAAGGGACAACATAAGCTGTGTATCCTCATTGTGGTATGTACACCAAAATCTATACATATGTTAAAATTTATAGAACAGCATACTGAAAGAAAAAAAGCCAATTTGACTGTGCTTTTTAAATAATAAAACAAACCATTTCAGGAAAATGACCAAAAGCATATAAGAAATTTCAAAGCATTTATTAAAGAAAAACTGCTAAACAGCAGTAAAAATAGTGGGACTCAGGCATGTTCACCCACTCCCTAAATCCCTGCCTCATCAAGGTCTTTGGTGTGATATTTCTCCCAGGACAGGCAGAGAAAGTTGTGAAAAATAGCAGCTTTACAAGACAGAGGAGGCTGACTTGACTTGAAGGAATGCAGTCATCCCTCAGTACCCCCTGTTGGTAACAGAATCCAATGGATTTGTTTCCTTTATATAAAATAGTATATTATTTGCACATAACCTGTGCTATGCATTCCTCCTGTAAACTTTAAATTATCTCTAGAATACTTATAATTAATAAAATGTAAATGTAAATAAGTAGATGTTACACTGTATTGTTTAGGAAATAATGACAAGAAAAAAGTGTACATTTTCAGTACAGACATAACCATCCTCTCTTATTTCCTGCATATAGTAGAACCTCCATAGGTGACTACCTCCTTAAGTTGACCAAATTTTCATAGACTGGATATGTTCCACATGTGCATATCGGTACAGTCGGCCCGGTTCCTTATGTTGACCATGTCCATATGTCAACAAGTTTGTTACAGTCCCTTGGGTGATCAACTTACAGAGGTTCTAGTATATTTTTGATCTGCAGTTTGGCTGAATCCATTGGATGCAGAACCTATGGATATGGAAGGCCAACTGCGTACGAAACACTAACAATCTGAACATTAAACAATTGAGGAAGTACAAAACCACAGATGCCTAAAGCTGCAGTATTGGTGGGGGCAGTGATATAACCAGTTGGAAATTTTACTAGGTCATCTGGGGAATGACACAGCCATAATAGACCTTGATAAGCTTTTACATGTTCCTGACCATCTGGAAAGCTGCACACACTCAGGAGAGACCAGAGATGTATCTAGCTTGGTTACATGTGAGGCTTTGCTCAAGCAGGATGGAAAAGAGTAGATTTATAAACTGCTTAAGCTTTGACAGATATGGTCCCAACAAACACATAGACTTATTGGTAAAGGATGGAAGTCTTACTGGCTCAAGATGTTTATGAACAACCTCTTGTCATTGGCTGCTCATCAAACTGTGCCAACCCAGGGATGACTTCTAGGAAGCCAATCTTAAAAATTAAGAAAAACAAAGCAAACAAAAACCCAACAGAGGGCAGTGCCTGTGGCTCAACGTAATGTGCTGACCCCATATGCCGGAGGTGGTGGGTTCAAACCCAGCCCTGGCCAAAAAAAAAAAAACCCAACAGTGGAGACATCAGTGGTCACACACTATTGAGAAGATTACAGAATTAGTCCAGGCAAATCACAAAACAAACAGCAACCATAATGATCTGGGAGGTGGCAGGGTTAGTATCTTGAGTTGTTACAATGAATTAATTGAAAATGTACAATTTTTAGCAAAAAGTTATGAGATATTCAAAGAAGCAGACATAAAAAAAGCTGGAGAAGTATTAAAGGAGACTAAACTGACAAGATAACATAATGTAAAATGTTCCTAAAAAGATCCCAAATTTTAAAAATGATAACTAAATTACACTAGGAGAACGAAGAAATTTTAATATGGGGTACATGTTAGATAACAGTATTGTCAATATTAAATTTCTGAAAAGTGATAACTACACTGTAGTTATTTTGGACAAGGCCTTTGCTCTTAGGAAATTTATGCTAGGATATTAAGGTAACTTACAAGTGAATTAGTAAAAAACGTGGCAGGGGAGGGGGAGAAGTAAAAAGGGAAGAGAGGAGAGCGTGCACACAATGTGGCAAAATGTTAACAATTGGTGAATCTGGGGTATTGTAGTATCCTTGCAACTTTTGTGATGGCTCAATATTTTTCAAAATAAAAAGTTAAGGAAAAAACAGAAAAAAATACCCAGTAGTGTGAGATTAATTAATTAAATTCTAGTGCTTCTATATAGTGAAATATTCTAGACTGTCTGGAAAAAATGAAATGGTAATATTTTTTATATTGGAGAGACCTCCAAGTAATAATAAGGCAAGCTACTGAACATTGTATACATTTTTATAGAAGTAAATACAAGCACAAACACATGCAGACACACTAGGACAGACTTTAATAGAAGTTGGTAATCGTAAGGAGATGGGGGGAAGCTTTTGTTTTTTGTTTTATTTTACATTATAGCTTTATTTACCATTTTAAATGTCTGTACATATGCATATATTGCTTTTTAAAAACACATGGTTAGTAGTTATCTTGGTGGTAGCTGGTGGACATTTCATGTTTTCTTTATATTAAAGAAAAAAAAACTAATCAAGGGTGAATAAACAAGAAATTTCAGCAAACCTCAAGTGCTCTTCTCATTAAGTGAATACTTACAAATACTTGTTTTCTTGCAATACTATAATCATCAAGGACATTTTACTATACTGTAAATAGAAATGTCTGTAGGATTTTTTTTTTTTACTTTAAAAGGGGTTGAAGGAATAAAGGAGATATTGTCATTGTTTTAAGTTTTTCTGTTTAGGAATTTGCAACAGTAAGTTCATCACTGACACCTGTATATATCTGGTTCTCTAACTTCATTCTTTCCTTTAAGCATCAAAATCGCTCTAGGAGATAGTATAGCTTTTAGTGCCCTCTTATTTGAGGAAAGCAAGAGATTAAGTAACTTGTTTCAGGTCTCATAGGTAACTAGTAGCAGAAAACACCAGGTTGTACTCTATATAGCACTTCTAAGAAGATAGCAAGTACCCTGTTAAGCAATTTCAAACTGCAAGTAACAGTCATAGGGAAATCAGTTAAGTACATCAGGACCAGTTTTCTCTTTAATGCTGTTAATGCAAAAACTCCGAAATCTGTAAAATAATTTAAAGATGTTTATTCAGAGCTGAATATGTGTGACCACAGCCTGGAGCACATGGCCTTAAAAGGTCCTGAGAAAATAAGGACCTGAGGAGGCTGGGTTACAGTTTGGTTTTAATACATTCATGGAGACAGGAATTACATGTAGGTCACAAATCCGTACATGGAAGGTATATATTGATTTGGCCTGAAAAGGGGGTACATCTCCAAGGAGGTTGGGTGGATTACAGGTTATAGGTGGGTTCAAAGATTCTTCAATTTGTAATTGGTTCAAGAGATGAAGCTTTGTGTCAAGGCTTGGAATGTTTTAAGTTAAAATAAGGGAGTCTTAATCAGAGATAAGCTATGGGACCTATATTGGACATAAATGATCATTTTGGAAATTGATGGCCTGTGGGTAATTTTAACATTTGTCTTGCATGGTTTTAGATCCTGTTAATGACTTAATCTTACTGTTATAGAGAGTATCTCCAAAAGGGAGAGGACATAAGGAGGCATGTCCTCCCTTTTGCTCATAGCTGGCAACTCAGTTTTAAGGTGTTTTCTTGGCCAAGGGGGGGGGGTCTCTTCATTTGGCAGGAAGCTTAGAATTTGATTTTGGTTTACAATGAAATAAGGTATCAGAATGGATCTTAAATTGAATGGATAAATAACATTTCACAAAATTTTTTGTGTTTTATAAGGTCTGACATTAAGTTCACAGACTCATTCTAGAAAAAGTGCTACATACCTCATTTCTGAATATCATGTGGTCATCTTCAAAGTACTCCCTTTCGGAAACAATGCACCATCACCAGTGCCTAGTCTACCCTTCAAAGCAGTTTTTGGAACTCTTTTTTCTAGAATGACCATCTGAGCTGTTGTTATATTTCCCTTGATGTCTTGAATGTTGTCAAAATGTCTTCTTTCAATATTCTCTTTATCTTCTGGTAAAGAAAAAAGTCATTGAGGGCCAGATTATGTGATTAGGGATGGTGTTCCAATACAGTTGTTTGTTTACTGGCTAAAAACTCTCTCACAGACAATGCCATTTGAGCTGGTGTGTTGTCATGATGCAAGCCATGATTGTTGTTGAAAAGGTCAGGTTATTTTCATCTAACTTTTTCATGCAGCCTTTTTAGCACTTTCAAATAGTAAACTCGGTTAACTGTCCAGTTGGTACAAATTCATAATGAATAATCCCTGTAATATCAAAAAAGTTTAGCAACATTGTTTGCACTCTTCATTTGGACTGATGGAATTTTTGGTTGCAGAGAGTTGGCTGACTTTGATGCTTTGTTTCAGTGTCATGTTGGTACCAGTGATGACATGACTCAAAACATTATCTTGCCTCTCAAAAAGGTCTTTGCACACTTTGACTTTCCTTTGGTTTTGATCACTGGTGAGCTCCTTTGGGACCATTTTTGCGTACACCTTTCTCGTGCAAAGAGTTCAGTAAATTGATATTTACTTGGTCTGCTGTGCTTCTCACAGTCAGCTGATGATTTGACACACAGTTCAATGAAATTTTGCAATGTTTTTATCAGTTATGCTTGTTACTGGCTGCCCTGAACTCTTTTTCATCAGTGATGCTTTCTCTCCCCTCAGAAAAATGTTTAAACCATTTGTATGCTGAGGTTTCTTTGTGGCATTGTCCCCATGAACTTGGACTAGTATGTCCTTGATTGCACTTACACTCTTGCCAAGTTTAACAAGAAATTTAATGTTTGTTCATTGCTCTGACATTCTTGTGATGGAACACAAAAACATGCAGTAACAAGAACAAATGCCACTTAGCAAGACACTGCCAGATGTCAACATGAACACAGCTATGAGACACTGATATACCAAGGTGATGAAATCTTACTGGCTTGTTTGTATGGTGATTTCTATTGTAAGCACATGGTGGAAAATTTGCAAAATTAATTGTCAGGTCTTGTCTAACAACAGCTCTCACAGTCATTCTAGAAAAGAAGTTTCAAAATTGCTGTGAAGCGGGGGCTAGGCGCTGGCATTGGTGCATAGCTTCCCGAAGGGAGTACTTTGAAGGTGATCATAGTGATTGATAATCAATCAGCAATGAGGTTTGTACCACTTTTTCTAGGATGAGTTTGTAAGCTTAATTGTCAGACTTTGTACAGTATCAAAAAATTACATTAACACCACCACCAGTGTCATCATGAAAACTTTTAGATTTGGGGAAGCTGTCAGACTCACAGTAATGTGGTGGATAGAAACTTTACAAAATTGTGAATTTTTTCCCCCCTGTTTAAAATCTCAAATTTGATCATTGGTAATAAATACAGCTTTTGGAACAGCTGTCTTAGGGATTATAGCATGTATTTTTGAATTACTAAAGTCTAATTGATACTTCTTCCTTTCTCTTGGGCATTGCAAGATTCTTAGAGCCTTTACCCCCTCCTCATTCCAGTGTTATTGTATATGTGAATTCTGTGCACGTTTTCAACACAAATTCTTATTTTTAAGGTTATCACCCATATATTTAGCCATGCTTAACATTTTATTCTGCTTGCTGTTTCTTCCTGCATCTCTAATTTTCCTTTTGAGATCATTTTCTTTTCTACATGTGAGTCTACTGTATTCCTGTATGAAAATATCTTTATTATACCTTAATGAAATATGTGTTGAAGTCCTTTTTGGGGGTTGGGAGGAGAAACATATGACTTCCAGCTATTCTATTATTTGTTGAAAGACTGTTCTTCTTCTTTTGAAGTGCCTTTGCACCTTTTCACAGTTGACTATATTCCTGACGGTTAGTTCCTGGGTTCTCTGTTTTCTGTTGATCTGTATGTTTGTCCTTTCACCAATACCATGATGGACTTTATTATTGTAGCTCACTGTTATTAAGTCTTGAATTTGGGTATTATGTGTGTTCCGACTTTGTTCTTTATGGCTATTTTAGTTCCTTTGCCTTTCCCTATACATTTTAGAATCAGCTTGTTGACACATAAAAAAAGCCTTGTTGAGATTTCATATAGGATTGTCTTGAATCTGTATATCATATTAGGGAGAATTTTAATCTTCATTTTTGAAAGATTTTTGCTGGGTATAGAATTGCAGGTTGACAATTTTTCCCCTCTCCTATTTAGTAACTATTAAAATATTATTCTCGCCTGTAGTCCCAGCTACTCGGGAGGCTGAGGCAAGAGAATCGCCTAAGCCCAGGAGTTGGAGGTTGCTGTGAGCTGTGTGATGCCACGGCACTCTACCGAGGGCGATAAAGTTAGACTCTGTCTCTA